>VZRS01011847.1:0-21659 GCA_013398055.1 Ifrita kowaldi
GTCCCGCAGCGCTCCGAGCCGTTCCGTGCCGAGCCGAGCCGGGCGCAGGCGGTGCCGGCGCGCACCGGCCCCCGGCGCTCCCGCCCCTTTATGGAGGGCGGCCCGGAGCACGGTCCGGGGAGGGAGCGGAGCGGCGCGGCCCCCGCCCAGCCCGGCCCCCCAAAGGGCTTTTCCTACCCGCTCCCGGAGAGGGAAGGAAGGAAAGAAAGCAGCTCCTCGGGCTCTTCCCCCTCAAGTGCCACCCCGGGCTGCCCCACGGCTGCACGACGCGCAGCGGCTCCGGGATGGGGATGAAGCAGGAGAATGCTGGACACCCGGGAAGGGCTGCTGCTGGGTTTGCCACCAAGACCTCCGTGGGCTAAGTGGGCTCCAGTAAGGCTCAAGGCAGTTTTCCTTCCAGCATCGGATTTCTTCCAGGAAGGCGAGCAGCTCTGGCACCTGCCAGCCAGGAGCTGGCCACCCACATCCATCCATCCATCCATCCATCCATCCATCCATCCATCCATCCATCTCAGGGGAATGTGTCCTGGAGACCTGGGGCCTGGCCCCAGGCAGAGTTGGATGGATCTGCCACAGGGATTTGAGCCCCTGGCCCCATCTGGGTTAAAGCCTGGCTCTGAGCACTAACCCAGGGAAGTGAAGGGCTGCTCCCCATGCCAGCACAGCTCCCATGAGGCTGCAGGACAGCCAGGCCTCGTCCAGGACCTTTCCTGCACCCACGGCTCGGGGTACCCATCATGTGGGGCCCTAGCACTCATGGTTCTAGTACGGGGACTCGCTGGAACCAGCTGTGAGACATCATCCTGCCCTGCTCAAAACACCATCTCACAGCAGCCACCACAGCAGGCTTGTGGCTGAGACCTATCCCAGAGCTGAGAAACTGGCTGGAAAGCCACTGGTCATATAGCTGCAGTTGCTGGGAGGAGGCGAAAGGGAGAAGAAGATGCCCAGCAAGGCAGGCAGGGACCTCGTGTTGCCCTGGTCTCACTTCCTGCCCATCCTGTGACCGGTGGAACAGTCCCCTGAGGCTCCTCCTCAGCCTAGGGTGCACCCCTGACCCTCAGGGTGCTCCTCACCCCCAGGGCACCTGTGGGACCGCACTGCTTCTTGGGACACATCACACAGCACCCCATCCTCCCCACTGGTGCCTGTACTCACCTGGGGTTGACCCTGGCTCAAGGAACCTGCCATGCACCCCGTGCCACCTGCCCTCTGTCCCCTTGGCCACCCCGCATTCCCCTGTACCCAGCGCCCCACGTACCTGTGCCCTCCTGGCCACTGGCCCAGGGGCTCCCCTCCGGCTCCTGACAGGGCAATGGACAGGTCCAGGGGCATCTTCTTGCGGGCAGCAAGGGGAGCAACAGTGGGGATCGCTGGGGCCCAGGGCCACCTCACAGCTGGGGGCCCGGGGCAGGGCCACCGGCCACCGAGCAAAGATGCTCCAGGGTCGGCTGCAGGCAACTTTCCCAGGCACACGCTGTTCCCAGGCAGGGGAGGAGCGGCGGTGCCCTCGCTCTTCTTAAAGGCACAGCAAGCAGTGCATCCCCTCCTCTTCATTAGCCTTCCTCTCCTTAGACCCCAGCCCCGGCCCCCAAACCTGGCGGGCGGGTTCCGAAGTTCGCCGTGGCCGCAGGTTTCCCCCTGCCTGCCCCAGCCCTGTGGGTCCGGCCGTGAGCCCCGCATCCTCAGGTCAGAACCATCCCCAAACCCTCCTCCCGCCAGAGCCCGTTTAATGAAGACAAGGCGGCCTGTCCCAATTAGACAAGGGGCTTCGTTAAACAGGGAGCGGAGGGGCCTGCCAAGGGCTCTGTGGCTGGCCCCGGGCCCGGAGCTGGTGGAGCAGCCCCACGGGCGCGGTGCCGGCGACAGGGCACGGGCGGCTGGGGGTCACCCCGGCCAACGGGGGCAGCGCTGGGGCGAGCATCGCCCAGCGGGCACCGCAGGCAGCGGCACCGGGGCAGCGACACTTCACAGCCATGCCGGGGGCTCTGCCCACCATCTCGGCCTCCAGGACTGGGGCAGGCACTGGTTTGGGATGGTCCCCAATCGTCCATGGAGAGTCCGGCAGCATCTTGACCATCTTGCCAGCGGCATTCCCCTTACATTTGCACTGGAGTGGGGCGCGCAGGGGTGCTGGGTCCCCAAAACCAGAGCGTCTCCCCCTTCGCGGTGTTTCCCAGCTTCCCTCCGCATACCAGGGCCAGGTAAGGAATCTGCGGCCCCCGGCGCGGGACGGGGCTGCCTCTGCAGAGGGAGAGCACCAGGTGTGAGTGACTCACGCACACACCCCCGCGCCGCTGCACGCCAGTCCCTCCGGGAACATCCCGAAAGGCTGTACACCCTTCTCAAAGCCTGCAAGGCTGGCAGCCTAGCCACTAGTCATTCCCACAGCTCAGACCTGGGGTTCCCCATCTCCCACGGGGCTCGGCCCCAAAGCACGCTGGTTCCTCTACACTGACACTGACCAAAATGTGTAGGGCTGACCCTGACCCCAGCTCCTTGTCTGTGCATGCCAACCAGGTTCCCAAATGCCACTCAACAGCTGGCCAGATCACAAGACATTCCAGGACACCTCCACAGGTCCCAACAACCCTGGTCCTTGCAGGGCACTGCCCAGGCAAGCACTAACCCTGAGCCCCACAGGGGTCATGCCACCCCCAGGGAAAGGAGCCCCCTGATTTGAGAGTGTGCACAAGGGAAGCACAGGAGCTGAGCTTCTCCCTGCCCATGCTTGCTGGGCATGAGGCCTCACTGCTGCCTTAGTGGGAAACAAGAAGGAAATCTTCAGCCCCAGGTGAGGTTTAAGCTCTCTGGGACGGGATGAGTCACGCATCACGGTGAGATACAGAGCCAGCTGCACTTGTGGTGCTGTGGGGCTTGAGCCCCATCCCCTGCCCACCCTCTCCACCCCCTGCAGCCACTGCCTCTGGTGCGGGTCTGACATGGGCTGGCATTCAGCACAACCCTCCCAGGATTTTAGTTTTCTGGCCCTACAGTGGTCCTGCAGCGCTCCTCACTCCAGCACGACATGAGCATCCCCAGCCAGAGGAGATGCATGGGACAGCTCTGGAGCTGCTGGGAGGGAGAAGCCACCTCTCCCAGCACTTTTAAACTGGGGAGCTTTCCAACAGAGGGGAGCAGCAGCAGGCTGGTGCCGAGGCGGGTGAGGAGAGGAGGAGCTGGCCAGAGCCTGGAGGGGGAACCTTGTCTGCCACAGGGGCCAGTTGGGACACGCTCCAGGAATGTCTTCCAGCACCAGCCACCACCAGCTCCATGCTGTGGCACCCAGCCACCCAGCCCAGCATCCCGGGAAAGGGGCCCATGACCCCTGGCCACTATCACCAGTCAGCTTGGGGAGAGCCCAGAGGACCGGGGTGACACTCACAGTGTAGCCTTGGGGAACGCTTGTGCCACCCCGTGCGACAACCCAGCAACCCAAGAGACCACAAAATAGACCAGGGTGGGAAATGGTCAGCCCTTACCACCTGCTGACCTGCCCCAATGGGTCTGGGGTGGGAAAAAGCCATGCCAGCCCTCCAGGCTGCACTTCACAAGGGAAACAGACAGAAGCCCCCCAGCTCCTCTGTGCCAGAGGGGACAGCTTACAGCACCCCCTTTCCTGCTGCTGCCCAAGGCCACATCCCTGTGGCAAAAGGAATCAAAGTATGACATCAGGATGATGCCATGACCAGTGAACTGCCCTCTCTGCCCAGCAGCTCTTGGGATGTCCAAAGTGAAGGGGATGCTCCCAGATGTGGGAGACCACAGGCACTGTGGAGACAGCAGCAGTCTGGCGACTGAAGGATGATGGAGGCAAGTGGCCCCATGGCAGCCAAGCTTGGGGTCAGGCTGAGCCTGCTGTGCCCCCACACCAGGGCTCCATGGGGTGGGTGCATGTCCCGGCTCTCCCACGACTGCTGTGGAGGCATGGAAAGCTTTTCCTGCCTGCTTTTCCTTTTTTAAACTGTTGTGTCTGGAGGCTGCTGCCAGCACAGCCGCACACCAGCATCGCACGAAGCTGTGCTGGACTGTGGCCAGGCCCCACTGGCCATGCAAAACAGGCTCAGGAGGGAATGGTGACACCGCAGGGACGTGACCCCCCCTTGGCTGAGTAGTGCAGGACAAGGCAGCCCTGGTCAGTGTGACTGCAGAGGCCAGGCTGGTTCTCAGGGACAGCAAGTGAGGGGAGAGCCAGGCACCACCAGGGCTCTGCCAAGGGCTGGCGGTGCTTTGCAATGGCATGGGGCCAGCGTGCCAGAAAGGGAAGGTGACGATGGGGATGATGGAAGCAGGATAAGGAGCCAGCAGCACTGAATGGGGCTCTAGAGTCCCTAGTTGAAAAGCTGCCCTCGGCTGCATCCTGTGGCTGGGCTTTGGGTGATGCTGGGGATGCCCAGAGAGGCTCCGCAGTGGCTGGGGCTGGGTGTCAGGGACCCAGAGGGTGGCAGGGGGAAGGGGTAAGCAGAGTGCAGGCAGGGGCTGAAGTGCCCCATGCTGCAGGTGGCCACACACACAGCCTGGCTCTTCTGCAGGAATCCAGCTTCTCGACTGACTGAGGCACGAGCTGCTCCCCTTTGCTACTGGCCCTGCAGCCCCTACTTGCAGAGGGGTCCAGGCTCAGTAAAACCAATCTGCCTTGCTCTTGAGAATGGGCTCGTAGGAGATGGTAGAAATGCAGGGACCAGGTGCAGCAAAGCTCCCCCAACACCTCTGCATGGGGCCAGTGCTGCTTTTCCTCAAGCTGACAGTCCCATGGGGTGCTTATGCCCCAGAGATGCCTCAGCCAGCCCAGCACATGCAGAGACAGAAAGGAAACTCCTGCTTCTTTGTAGGGGCAGATAAAAATTCCCTGCCTTGAGGTTACGAGGACTGAGCTGCTCCCAGCCCAGCCCTGGCTGCAGGGTTTGCAGGCAGCAGCAGGCAATGGCTGGCAGCGCCTGGGGCACAGCCGGGCTTGAGGTGCACGAAGGGAGACCCAGGGACCCATTGCAGCGCAGGAGCCGGGACTGGCAGAGCAGAGGGAGCGGTTTCCTCTCGGATGCCTGCAGGAAGGAGGAGATGAAGGGAAGCCGAGGGAGAGCTGCCAGCCCACGTCGCACACACTCAGGGCATGTGCGGGCTGGGTCGGGGTGCGCAGAGCGTGACTTGACACGCCGGGCGGCTGAGCCAGCCCGTGCCCGCCTGCACCCACCAGTGCTGCCCAGCCTGCCCGCCCAACCCTGCGCCTCTGCGGGGCTCCCCAGGGACCAGCATTGTCGGCAGCGCAGCGCCTCGGGCCAGGTGAGAGACGCAGAGGTGAAAGGTGGCATTCCTGCAGCCGGCCCCTGGGAGGGAAGCTCGGGGCAAGGCCAGGTCACTGGTGCTTCCCTGCAGTGCCGGGGAAAGCGAGGAGATCATCTTACCTGCAAACACCAAGGTGCCACACCTCTGGTTGCCTCCAGCCCTCACCAGCATCCCTCCAAGAAGGTGTGTGGCAGATGGGACAGCTCAGGCCCCACCGGGTGCTGGGGGTTGTCACAGCAGGGGCTGCTCCTGGCCTTACAGGGTGCTCTGTCCCAAATCTGGCTTCCAGGGGCACCTTGGCTTCACGGGGGGCTTCACCTGGGACGGGAGGGGTACACAGGAGCAGCCGAGCAGGGGTGTCTGCAGGAGGCCAGGACAGAGCCCAGCCCTGCAGAGCAAGGCCACTTGCAGCAGCAGCACAGCAGCGCTGTCACATGTGGGTACAAGCTTCCCATCAGATCCCAAACCCCGCACTACCTCCAGTCCCCATTAGAGTGGGACAACCACCATGAAGCCATGGCTGCCCCATCCCTCCTTCCCAACCCATGCTGGGAGCAGATGGTACAGGGGTAGATAGGCAAGGCAGCACCACCTTCCCGGTGCATGGAAGCTGTTCTGCTGCCTGATGTTGAGCTTTTCCGGGAAATGGCAGTTGCCCAGCTCCCAGTGCAGCACCCAGGGACACAAGGCTGGCTGCAGGCTAACCCAGATGTGGGAGCCCCCATGGACTCTGGAGAACCTGCAGGAGCAGGCAGCAGCGTGGTAGGGGGTGCTGGGGGGAAGCAGGGCGGTGACAGGGGCTCACAGCAACTGCCGAGCCACGGGGAGGAAAGGCAGGCAGGCAGCACGTGGGCCTCGGAAGCTGGAGCTGTTCCCGGGATGCTGCCAGCTGTGCTGCAAGAAGCTGCTCCTTGCAGGGGGTTCACACAGCTTGATGGGGCTGGGTATATTTGTTTGTCCTTTCAACAGCAACAGCAGATGCCTCCCTGGCTGCAGGGGCTCAAGATAGCTGTATTCGCAGGGGAGGAGTGTTGCCAAGAGGAATAGCTTGGCTATTCCTCATGAGTCCCAGTCCTCAGGGGCCCCTATCCCAACCCCCAAGGACGGACATGCTGGACCACTGTCCTAGGACGCTGCTGCTGCCCCACAGCTCACTGTGGACTGACACTGCCTTCCCAAGAGATGGAACTAACGAGTCACTAATGCCTTGTGCTCGGTCCCTCCTGCTGCCAGCCCACAGGCCTTGGTACCACTGGCCCTGGCAGAGCAGCATGCCAGCCTGTGCTCACAAGTGGCACCAAGAGACACCCGCTCTGGAGCTGCACAAGAAGGAGTTTGCCCAATTCACCTCTCCAAACCCAGATTTCTCAGAGCCCCTGTGCCAGGGAAAGGCTGTCCCTTCCTCACACCCCTTTTGGATGATCCTGCTCTCACTTCTCCACTTCTGCATCTGGGATGCAGGTCTGACAGCTGGGAGGATGGGGTGGTTGCTCAATGCTTCCTCTCTGCCTCTACAAAAGTGTTTCACAACCTGCACCACCTCCCCTAAAAACTACCTGCAGCTCTATATAAATTTCTGGCAGGACTCATGAAAGAGCCCCTATCCCACTCTTCCCGGGGCTCGGCCGCTCCTTGCGCAAGGGGAGCCCAGCGGAGCCGTGGGGAGCATCACCTGTGGTGGGAGGGCTGGTGGGAGACGTGCTCCGCCAGGGAGGGGACAGCACAGCTCACACCCGGGCGTGGCAGGGGCCTTGTCTGGGACAGGCAGGGGCACAGGAGGGGGTTCTTACCACCAGAGAGTTTGGGCCATGCTGCAGCCTCTGGGGATGGGGCTTTTGCAGGCCTTGGGCACTGGTAAAAGCATGTGGATAGCACAGAGCTCTTCTACCCACAGTTGCCCATACCAGGCTAACAGTGTTGGATCCCCAGCAGCTGCAGGATACTGCCCTGAATGTTTCACACATGGTCCATGGGAAGGAGGATGAAGGTCTGGTTATCAGTCTGTTAGGATGGCCAGGAAGCTGCAGGGAGCCAGCACCCAGGGAATCAGCGCTGCAGGAGGGGTCAGGCTCGCCCCTACATGTGGGGCAGCAGCCAGGCTGCAGGGGAAACTGTGCTCCAGAGGGATTCATGCAGCTCACGAGACCAGACTTGTCCTTGTGTCTCTCCCCCGCGAGGCTGTGCCATTGCTCCTTCAGCTCTTTGGCTGCGTGCCCGACTCCAGAAGAAAGGAATAAAAAGGACGAAGTACCCGCCCTGCCCTGTCGGGTGAATCGCTGTCTGTCACCATGGGAACTCCTCCCTCCCCAGACCTCCCCAGGATGACTTCATATCTCCGTCGAGCAGGAGGGTTCGTCACCAGCATGGCACGGGGCGGGTGGACACGTACATCCCACACAAGGACCCCACAGCTGTGGGGCACGATGCTGTGGAGCTCCAGGGAGAAGGCTGAGCAGCACAGGCAGGGGTCCCAATGGGGATGGGGGTACGGTCTGCATCCCCACCGTGCATCCCCAGAGCAGTGGCAACTGGGGACTCTCAGAGCTCCAGGTTCTTGCAGAAAGCACATCACCAGCACCTCTGCACCCCTCTGTGTTGCCACCAAGAAGGGAAGAGCACAGCATCCCGTCTCTGGCCCCTCACCACCTTCGGGACTCACCTTGAACCATGACAGCTTCATCCTCCATCCCCCTCAGCAGAGCTGGGCCAAGGTCACCTGTGAGTCACCGCTGCGCGTGCAAGGCAGGAACAGGAGATACTTGTGTTCCCACGTCATAGGGGCTCCTGCCAAGTGCTGCACATCTGGAACAGCTGTAAACAAAGCAAGGGAAGCCGGAGAACCACAGTGGACAGCAGCCAGGGACAGTGGGGACCTCCAGCCTCGCAGCAGACAGTGGGGGGAAGGGGTGGAAAAAGCAGAACTGCCACGTGGAGTTGGGATGCCCGAGCACACTCACCTGCCATCTCCTCATCCTGGCAGCCCCTTGGTATGCTGGGGCATCCTTCGTGCCAGGGGAGCAGAGGCAGGAACTTGCCACAGACACAGGGCCTGCTGCCCGAGTTCCTAAAGCCCCTGTTCCCCAAGCCTCCTGTGAGAGACCCCCGTGCTCATGGGCAGTTATCCCTACCTGGAAATCCCACCCTCGACGTTCCATGGGTAGCACCAAGTCTGTTTCTTGATCACTACGAGCTCTGCTCAAGAGTGACATGACCTGAACCAGGGGCCATGGGTTTGGTACACAGGACTCTGTACAATGCTGAACTGTACAGTGCACCCCGAGAAACTCAGAGTACGCTGTCCTGAAGCTAAAATACATCCACTGCTAAATCTTGAAGCAACATCACTTTAATTCCCTAGATTAAACATTCAAATGTTTAATCTAAAAAAAATCCCCCCCAGAAGAGTCAACTCACTCTTCCCTAAATATAACAAATCAAAGATAAGCAGCACGTTCCCTTTATTGCATTATCCAAGTACTTACTCTGAATAAAAGTCACATGCAAAGCAGAAAGCAGCGCACAGTACTGGGGCTGCTTTACAAAATGCTTTGCACACCTGAATCGCTGTGTGCTGAGGGCAGTGCACAGGGAGCAGCTTTATTTCTGTGCAATGCACCTGGTGTCAGCACCCACCTTGACACAGCGCCCCGGAAAGCTGAATGCTCGATGTCACACTGCAGGCTCTTGGTGGAACCAGGAACTCAGCACTCAGATATTCAGGCTCCTGTTTCAGTATCTTAAGCCTTGCTCAAACCAGGCATTCAATCCCGCTTCCTTTGCTGTCCTCATGCTGTCTCTGCTGTGCAGCTCTCGCACCAAAGCAGGATATGGAGCCTTAAATAACCCCAGATCGTGGCAGAGGCTCGGCAGCCGATGGTGGGACACTGAGCAGGAGCAGTGTCTCCAGGGCACCTGGCAGGTGACCCAGCACAGGTACTATTGACACCTCTTTGTACAGAAAAAATCCCTCTTGCTCTCACAGATCAGGGCTGGGACCTCCCCAGGCTGCCACCCCAGCAGCTCCATTTTCCATCCTTGGGCAGATCCTTCTCCAGGCCCCACACTTCAAATAGCTTTTCTGGGCATCCCCAGTGATGGTCTGAATGGGCAGCAAAGCCAAACCTCAGCCTGGCAGCCCCACTAAAAACCTCAGAGCCCTGAGGAAGAAAAATGTGTAAGGGGGAAAGGACGGGAAAGCAGAGACTTGCGTGGAAAAGTGAGAACCATCCAACCTCTTTGGGTGGCGTGTGGGGTAAAGCAGCTTTTAATGAGGGTGTTCAGGGCTCCAACTCACCCCTTCCAGGCACACCACTGCAGACAAAGACAGCTCCTGCCACCATGCCTCGTGCCTCACAGCAGCCCGGGATGGCTGTCGCTGGCAGTCAGGCCTGGATGGGCCTTTTGTCCACTGCTTTTCCACACAATCAATACACTAAAGCTTTACACGAGGCATTTCCTTTTCCAAATAGGAAACAGGATTGCTGGGTATGTGTCCAGATACCAGAGCTCACTGTTCCTCTCTCCTGGGTGTACAAAGTCTCAGCAGTGCACAGAAGGGCAAAGTGAAGTGCAGGAGCCCCGGTCAGGACTACCAGGTACCTCTCTCAGCCTGGCAATCCTGCAGCCCCACTGAGTGACACTTCATCACAGGGGGAACTCATCCCTTTCCTGAGCAAACCACACTGTACAGGGGCTAGGTGGGGGAGAAAGTCCCTGGTCACAGCCATGCCAGCACCTCAGTCAATCCCTGCACCAGGGGTCCGAGCAGAGCAAGGCTCCAGCAACACAAGACACCACAGAGCTGCACTGCTGCCCTGTCTTCTAAACCCCACTCACCTACAGCTCTCACTGCCATTTTTCCCCAGCCTTGGCAGGACAGCAGGTAGAGGAGCAGGCCCGGAGGGCTGTGGGCTCTCCTCCCAAAAGCTCTCTGGCACCAAAGAGTGGCACAGCTCCAAGCCTCTCATTTCTGTGAAAGCCTCCCTGCAGCTCCCTGCTTCCCCAGGACGGGCTTGGCTCAGCACCCATGATGAGTATCAACTGTACTTTCCAGGGTGGGTAATTAGTTCAGGTGAGGCAACTCTGACAATTGGCTGCTCCAGCCCCTCTCTTGGCAAGCACCCGAATCCCAAACAAGCATCTCAGATATCAAAGGGGCTGCCTGCTCCACAGGCAGATCCACCCTGTACATCTGCCGGGCCCTGCAGCCCTGCACTGGGGGTACCAGCAGCTCTCTCTGCAGAGACCAGGACAACACGGAGCACTCAGCACAGGGCTCTAGTGAGCGCTCCCCATTTTCACTGCTAGAGTTTACACTCCTGGAATAGCTCTGTGTGGTGGAGACAAGCCACTGAAGGAAGTGCTGTGCAGGGAACTGCAGAGCCTTGCACAGGGTGCACATCAATGTACAGTATCCTCCTTTCCAAATCCTGCCCTTTAGCAGCCAACAGATGGAACGCCAAGGTGTCATGGAGGAAAAGCAAGTGCAATAGTTTGGAAGAGGGGACTTTATCCAGAGAGCGTTAAGAGGGGAGGGAGCAAAGGCCAATCCATATACCAGGCTAAATTTATCAGCACAGACTAATGGGATCCCAAGTAACCTTCCAAGTGAAGTAGCAAAATAAAACACTTAAGCCATTGAAAACTAAACTGGTCAAAGAGCCCCGCTGAACAATCCCGCATTGTCCATGGAGCCAGGAAACAGATTTATTAGGTCACCCAGGCCATCTCCAGTTACAGTGAACTTGGGATGCTTCTAGGGATGGTTCCAACTCCCTCCTCTGGCACTGGCACTGTCCTTCACTGGGCAGCGGAAACTGCAGGAAGGGGAGAGGAGAGGTCCAGCAAAAGACCTGTTTTTCAAGGTTCAGAAAAAGCTGAGGTAGGACACTTCCGTCAAGCCAGACATTTCCCAGTTTGGATTCCCTTGGACTGAGGCTACTCCGGTGGAGGAACAGCAACACCCCCATACAACTCAGACAGCAAGAGACCTGCCAATGAGATTACAGCTTCAGTTCCTCCAGTATCAAAGCATTCAGCTGCCAAATGCCTAATGACTGCATCAATTCCAGGTTACACTTCCCAAGCCCCTGATAAGGCACAGAGCACGGGCATCTTAGCCAAGCAGGAACACTCTTGACTCCTGAATGGGTTTCCCCTCCCCACCTTTTAGATCCTGAGTCTGAATGCTTGTTTACCAAGGAAAAAAAATATATGGCAAACCTCTCAATCCTTGGAGCTGGTGAGACGCTTGTGTTTCTGGAGGCATGGACTGCCACAGCACACAAACACAATAGGCACTACAAGGCAGAGTGCCATCACAACTGCAGTCTGAAAGTGCCAACATCCTGGGCACAGCTCAGCCTTGACTCTAACAGGCACCCAACAGCCCTCTGCATCCAGTGCCACTCACCAGGGCACAGGTCCTAGTCCAGATCAGCCCAGATACTCAGAGCTCTACACAGAAAAAGCATCTACAAAACCCATTTAAGGCTGCATAAGCCAGGCAGCCTTGCAGAGCTGCAGCCTTTGGTCAGGAGTTGGTCCTTGCTGAAGTGCTGGGAGCAAGGCTCAGCACAGCCAGCTGCTTTTGCAGAGAAACAGAGCAACTTGGAAAGCATCTGTTGCTGAGGGGTTTGAATCTGTTCCTAGAATAAACTACTAGAGAAGAGCCTGAGGAATTAATTACTCAAGGAAAACAGACATTCCCAAAGAGATACCTCCAAAGAAGAAAACTTGTAGGAAATGCTAAGGCAAGGATACACATCTCCCTTTCCTTGTATTTCTCACCAACTGCAAAACACTTTAGAAAACCACCCGTGAGGGGAAAATATATAGCAATGGAAGACAAAAGAGGATTACAGTCTGATTGCAGTCACAAAACCAAGGCAGAATAATTTACTGGTTCCACAAGGCTGAAGGCATAAGTGAGCTTGTTTAGTTTTCAGCCCTCAGTGCACTTGTAACGAGCCAGAGCTTGCGACGATAGTTAAATCCAAATTGCATCAAGAACATTTAACAGTTTCAAACTTGCCTAGTATACGCAATGGGTTCAGACACACTGACTCTCTGATCAAGAATCCAGATTCAGCACAAATGATTTAGTACACTGGATTAGTCTCAAGTGTAATGACTAACTCTGAGAAACTTTTACACTATTTTTAAATCTCACTTGTCAGGGCAGAACCTGGAAACTAAATGAGAACCTCAGAGACATTTATCCCAAAGAGAAAAATCAAACAGGAATACCTTGCAGCTTCCAAGGGTAGCTGTGGCAGGCTAGTGCCACCTGGTGGGAAACTTTTCTCCACCCCCCCCTCGCTCCGTTTCATGCTTTCTGTTCCATGTTCCAATTTCCCAGAGGCAAGACAAGGGAGCAACAACGAGTTTAACACCAAAAAAGCAGAAAGGGCTGGGTAGCTCTTCCAACTAGTCAGACCTAGAGATCATCTTATGGGTATAGGTCAGCAGGTTCTCAGTTATTGCATAGCTGCGCCTGACTGCATGGCAAGTCACATACAAGAATGTGTAGCCTCAGTACTACCACTACATAACAATCTCTGCTCATTATTGAGCTGGTTTACAGATAACCAGGAAGCTTAAGATGAGAGGTAACACATCTCCATATAGAAACATATGCGTTATCATAACATAGCCCCTCTGGAAAGATGTTTGTCTATCAACAGCCCCAGCTCCTCACATCCTGTCTCCCCAATCTGGCAAGATTACCAATGTCTACATACACCACCCAGCAAGACACAGTTGACTCCCAGCAGAACCATCTCCACATAGGATGTATTTATTTTTATACATTTAACACCGAGAAGACAGCTGCTTTGAAGGGACTCAGCTTGCCCGTGGTGCCCAAGACATTCAGTGCCAGAGGGAACCTGTGACAGTCCACAGCTTCATTATCTCCAACCTGCAGGCAACACATCCTAGAGACGGATCCAGTACATGGCACTGCGGATGCGGTTGTAATCCAAGAGCTGTTCAATGGGACCTGAGTGAAAAGGAGAAAAGTCACTTGGAGACATAGTTACAATTCCCTGTACGATTTCTCATGGTGTTTAAAGCAGATGGTGACAGAGCAGCCTGTGCTTGCAATACACAGCAGCTTTGCACAAAACCAGGCAACTACAGCTCAAACCTGCATCAATAAAACTAACAGATACCAGCTCCTGACAGAGTAAGGTGTCTCCTCACACTGCTCCGCAATGCTCAGTACAGCTCCCCATACAGGTATCAAATACAGGGAGCCACCAAGTCATTTCAACTTCCTGCTCAAAAACTGTCTCCCTTTTCCAAGCTGCTCCACTTTGAAGGCCAGAGGAAACAGCTGCAAGGAGGAGGGGAATTCACAACACACAGGAAGGAGACAGCAGAGCTGAGCTGCTTAGGCAGGTTTTCCGAGAGGAATTTGTCCTTGGCCAGACAGACATGCCAGAGCAGCACAGGAGAATCAGGTCCCTTCACTTCCCTTACATAAACCACCCTGACCCCAGGGTAAGGACACCTGGCAGACGTGCTGGGCCCGCACCCAGCTACACGACTCCCAGTCTTAGTCACGGCTCCACAGCAGGCAGAGGTGGGAGGACAGCCAGCAGCTCACTGCCACTGCATCTCCCATCACCTGCAGGTCTGATCTCGTGGCAAACTGGCCTTGTCACACCTCATGTGCAGAGGTAGGAAGATACCAGTAAAAACCAGAGTGGTTTAAGGAGTCAGGACAGACACATCAGGACTGCCCACAGCTCACTTCCACTCAGCTCTTGGCCCCGTCCTGTTTTTGAAGTGTGTACTGATTGTCACATACTACTCACCAACTGCTGCAATTGCTGGGCATTTGTCATAAATGTATTTACTGCAGACATCTCTCACCATTCTTGCATCAACGGCCTAATGAACATCAAACAAGCAATTAATGACTCTTCCAGCAGATCTGCACTTCTCATAGTTGCAAGTTACTGTTGCCATTACATATCAAGGCCATTAAAAGACAAAATCAGACCCTTGGGCCCATCTGCACCAACTGCCCAGCTCTGCCTGCAAGTATGGCTAATGTCCCTACACAGTGCATTGTTTTGTGGGTACAGAAAACAAGGCAGTCCAAAACTGGAAGTCTCCTAAGGGCTAGAGTGGCTGCAGAATTACACAAACTAGGTGTGGGACACCACTAGGAAAATGTTAAAGGAATTTCAGGTGGTGCTGCTTGACACAGTTGTATGCCCTCTTTCTGGGATGGACTGACTCCAGTCACAGGGACACAGGATACACCACTGCGTGTGTGCCAGAGATTCTGACAGTTACATCAGTGTCAGCAGGATAACCACCTGCACTCCAGGCAGTCTGATTAAGGGATAAGTAACCCACATGTTACTGCAGCAGACTAAGGCCAGACAATACTGACACCAATCATGCTCAGGTATCCCAGCCAAAACAAATGGATACCCACAGAAATCCTGGCATCCCACTCCTCCAGAGGGATACGGCGTCCGTAGTGCAAGAGATGGCTCCCAATATTCTCACACACTCGTGTGGTACCTGGATGTTGAGGACATCACATGGTCAGTGCACCAAGAAGCCTTCCAGAATTGCACAGCATGATCATCAGCCAAAGCACACAGTAGAAACTCTAACCAATAAATCATCTGCTAACAAAGCACAGTCCTAATTCCCACTCTGTGCAGCTCCAGCAGGAGCTACGCAATACACAGATTGCTTCATTGGTCTCCAAAGTGTTACAGCCAAGGCAGACCAGTCTGAGGGTCTCAATTCTTAGGTCACCAGGCAGTATGCTGCTTGTGGGAGCACAGCAAGCTGGGGTCAGCTGCCTTGACAACATGGCAGGAGGAGTGTGGAGCAGGAAAAGCAAGTTTTGCCCAGTGCCTGCCAGCAGAACTGCAGTCTCTAGCACAGGTCCTGCTCCCCAGGAGAAGCACAAGCAGAAACCCTCTGAAAGCTGCACAGTGGTCAATCCATAAACCAGTACATACCATCCAGCTGAGCCGCCATGGCATTTCGGAGATAGTTCTTGGCTCTTGTCACCTCTGACTCTGTGGTACTGGTGCACAGACGCATCCTGGACAGGACATGGAAAGACCATGAAAGCGCTTAAAGATGTTTGTCTGCTCAGACAGAAAGTGAATTCCTCCCTTTCCCAAGCCTCTTCAAAAATAAGCTGTTATCAACACCACTTGTCTTGCAGGCTGACATTCATCCTTGATCTCCACAGAGTAGCTAAGAACTGGGGAGCACTGAGCAGCAGGAGGTAAGAGCTCCAGCATATAGGCAGGGGATTCAGCCAGCAGGATACATGCTGAGTTACACTCAGAGGTTCAGCAGCCCTGGTACTGGCTCTGGCTTGCCCAGCTGTGCATTGCCCTGCCAGAGGAGAAGGAAGGCGTGTCAGCCATTCCCATGCATGGCAAGCTGCCATGGAAACTGATGCTGAAAGAACAAGACAGCTCCACAGAGTCTGTTTGGACTCCAGCTGCTAAATCCCTTCTTCCCCTGCCAATGGCCACGTCTCTGGGGCAAGGGCTCACTCCACCTGCTCCACACACAGCATGGCTTGTAGCTCAGATGTAGCCTTGAACCATTACTGGTTCATGGACACAATAAGATGGACAGCCAGAAGGCTCCCAAATGCTGGCATGATTCCAGCAGCAGGTCATTCATCAGCCACACACAAGGGCCTGAGCAGCAGGAACTCTCCTGCTTTGCCCAGGCTTAACAAGACAATGGTGATACGTCTCTTGGGCACCTAGGAAAGCCTTGTCTAAGGAATTATCTCACTTGCATATAAAAATCTCCAAAGCCTCAGTGCTAATACTTGAAAGCATGAACAGAAGACCTGAAGAGCCCTAAGAGACTAAACAGCTCCTCAAAAGCCACATATCCTAAGAGATTTACAGAAACCATTTACAGGATCACTTAACTAGAATGCAAGTTACCAAGAAGTTCGTAAAGAGACACAGCTCTCAGTAGACTTAATATGCTCCCCCAGCAGCTCAGTCTCCCACAAAAGGCTCAGATCTTAAACAGCACCTTGTGCCAAAGTTGTACTTACCACTCCCCCTGAGCACAAAACAGCATATCATCTACGGACAGAGGGTCAGAAACAAAATGGAAACCGAAGAGGCCGGTGTCTGAGTAAGAGGTGTTGAAGGGCTCGAAACTGTGGCAGAGATTATGCTCCGCAGCAAGCGCAGCCACCCTGTTAGACTGATTCTGTAAATAAGGAGATACTGTCAGCCATTTCACTTTCAGCTTCCTCACAGCTCAAATTCTTTCCCACTGAGCTGTTTTCACAGACAAGACAAAGCGGAACACTTTGCTGAAGGAGTTTAATTTAGAGCCTTCATGTGGTCAACAGATGAGAATCACTGCTGGAAAAACCACAGACAATGGGCTAGGAGTCCATTCAGCAAAACCATTTCCTTTCCCAGCTGCGGATGAAAAGCTGGTATGCACCATCGTAGGAGTGGGAGAAAATGGGAAGGACAAGGTCTCCCAGCAGCAGGGGTTAGCACAGTTATACAGGCCAGACAGTTTCCAGACGATAATGGATGCAATACCGAGGTTTTAAACAAGTTCCATTTGCTCCGCAGCAGTAAGGCACGCTTGCATCATGAGACTGTAGGGTATTCTGTCCTGCTCCCATCACCACCCCCACCGAGTGGTTAGTTGTGAGGGTGGGAATAAGCTGCTGAGAATTCACCAGCTACACCTCTTCCAAACTTAGCAGAGAAGGTTCAGTTCATTTCCCAGCATCACCTCTCAAGAACTGTCCTGGATTAGCCTTGATTACACTTCTATTCTACTTTCCAGGCTCCTAACCCCTTCACAGTTGGAAGTCAACCACAACAGCTGCCCCTGAAGCACATCCACCTAGGGTCTCCATAACGCTTCACATTAAAGTGAAGGCTCTCCAGGCTCTCCCTGTTGCACTCCCAAGACTCTTACCTTCCCACCTCCGAAAGTGCGGTCGTAGCGCCCTATGATAGCATTAGCCACATTGAGGACCACGTTGTCTGGATCAGCCCATCCTGGCCCCTCCACGGCAAGAGCAATATGGGCAAGGGGCAGAGCATCATCTCTGGCACGGATCTGAAAAATCATCAAGAAGTGAGGGAGAAGTGCATGAACACTGTGAACTGTCTGCAGCCTGCTGCCATGCTGGGCTGACAAACTGGGGCACTTGACGTTTTTCCAGTGAGATCAAAGAATCCCAGGCAGAACTAAGCACAAACCAGTTGCTCTGATGTGAGTTTTGCAGCAGATCACATGAGCAACAGCCTTACACTCCTAATGGATTTGGGTTCCATCTAAAACCCAACACGTGGCAATAAGCCCCAGGAACAGAACATGGGAGCAGTACCAAGATGGTGCATCATCAGCCGCTCCGAGATACACAGACTTTTCCACTCAGAAGCAGCTGTACTTGGTTTCACATTCATTCAACAGTTAGGCAACAGCTGCTTGCTTTGATGGGAACCAAAACAACTTTACCTCACTCCCTGTGAAGCGACAGCGTGCAAGAGCAGGCACAGAACCCTCCTTGGATGTCACAGGCATCCCAGTGAAGTGTTGCTTAGCTGCATCTACCAGCTCTCTGTGGGAAATACCTGGCAATGATAAACAGAGAGATTTGCAGTCTTAAAACAGACTAATTTAACAAAATTATCTGATTTTACATTAGTGATGTGTGACAAGTTTGACCACATGCTTGAAAACACCAAGGCTTCCCAGGATCACAAGCATCTAGAACTTACCTCCAGCAGCTGCCAGGACCATACGAGGTGCCTTGAAGTGAGTATCAACATATGAAGCCAGATCTGCTCGAGTCAGCCGCCTGTAAAGAACACAAAGACCCAGAACATCAGCATCTCCAGCTTGAGAGGAACGAGAGGCTTAGGAGAAGCAAGTTCATGGTGCAGAGACAGCAGTGATTCTCTTTGTTGTGGGGTAACAATACTTTTTAGAAGCAAGGTTGCACTGTGTACTGGGTTTGCCCTGTGCTCTAATTCCAGAGCACAAAGAATGGGAATCAGCAGCCAAGATGGAGAGTTAAGGATAGACCTCAATACAGACTGGAGAGTACAAGGCCACTGCTTTAATGAGCACCCCTAGCCCTCTAAATTCTCTAACTGTGTCAAACTGACAGGTACGGGAGAAGGTTCAACCTGTCCCTTCCAGCCTCAGGAAGGGCTTGCAGGAGGCAGTTCTAAGGAATGCGTGTAGCATTACACTTTCACCAGCGCCAACGCGGAAAACGAAGTCGGGGGAAGGAGAAGCCCATGGGCTCAGACCACCTCCATGTACACACTGTGTAGTCACCACGCCCAAGAAGCAGCAGTCATGCACCCCATGGACTGCACCCCTGGGCTGTGCACCACATCCAGCCTGTTGCTCACTTGATGTTCTCTGTGGTCCCTTCAACAGTGTGGGCCAGTGCAGTCCCCTGGTAAGCAGTGGCATGAAGGTAATCAAAGGTGACATCTGCCAGGCTGCTGTCCATTTCCTTCAACTCCTGAAGGATGACGCCACGCTCTTTCTCAATCTGAGAATCCTCCAGTGCACAGTTCTGCACAAGGTCGCTCAGAAGCTCTACAACTGCAACACAATTCCTACGTTAGCATCCTGCTGCCTGACTGCTACCCAGCGCTGCTGAAAGGAGAAGAGACACACAGCAGTGAGCAAAAACCACACTGGGGAGGGGGTGCAACATAACAGAGCTGAGTGCTACCCATTCCCAAAGCATCTGGGAGGGACAAACAACACTGGTTTAGCAAGAAGTCTCCAAGTCAGCTTGCTGAGCACCCCTGCCAGCAGAGTGCAGGCAACATCTGCAGAAGGGGAAGTATGTCAGAAGCAGGTACCGTTCCAGATTCTCTCTAAGGATTCAGGGTGTGTTTGCGGCACCTACAGCGTAGCCCATGTCTGCAGTAAGGCCCCGACTCAAATCAGTGCCTCAGCCCAAAACTGACCCAGAGGAGGTGGCACACGGCAGTACAGAGCAGGAGGAGCACCTGCAAGAGCTGCACTGAGAACTCCTCCCACAGCAGCTGTCACTAAGCTCCATAAAACAACCATAAGCTAGTGAATCCCTCCCTCCTGCCAATGCAGTGCAGCCTGACATAACTAGAGCTCTTGGTTTAGGGACACATGAACATACAACCTTGAAGCACCACATCACTGCACTGCTCTCTCCAACTACCAACCAGAACCCAAAATTTACTGCTCAGCTACTTCAGCCCCTGGTCTGATGGTAGAAAAGATGCTTGGGGGTGAGAAACAGAAGCACACGCACTTACTTAACCTCCCAGTCAGACTTTGCCCCTGGCCATCCTACCTTTGGGCATGTCCTTGGACAAGGCTTTTATGTAGAAGGCAGTCTGCTCACGGGAGGTGTACCCGTTCAGGTGAGCACCCAGACTCTCCACTTCCTTCTCAAAGGCTGAGCCAGGACGCTTCTTTGTGCCCTAAAGGAAACCATATCAACTCAGTTATGAAATGAACAAACTTCCCTTTAAGGCAGAATTAAAGCAATGAAAATAACAATAAAGACCTAAAGCAATAAAAGCTTTATATGTGATTCATAAAAGCCAAGGGCAGTGCACAAAGCAAGAGATTTAAAACTTGGTTTATTTTCTCTAGATAAAGGATGGCTGAGGTGTATTTTGAAAGACCAACACAAACTTTCAATAAAGCTTGTGTTTACTGAAACACAACAAAGCTGCCCAATGAAATAAAGGCTGTCATCACCACTAACCAACACAAACTCAGCAGTTATGCTGAGACAACAGTGTTTGAACAGCACATCCCTGGAAGTAAACCAAGAAAAAGCCTAAACCAAAAATAAGCAGACTTCTAGCCATCCAAGCAGTGATATTCAGAAAAAGACAAATAGAAGCAGAAGACTGCTTCTAAATACAGGGCCCATCACTTAAGGAGCTAGCCAGGTGCTGCAGGTGCCTAGGAAGGCACAGGCTGAACTTGAGTCAGCAAATCCCAGGCTTAGATGTCTTCTGCCCCGACCAGCAGACACCTGCATAATTTGAAAAACAAGAACTGTAGCCTCTAAACTTTGCTGGACCAGTAAGAAAAGCAAAGAAAAATAAATTGTTACAGGAAATGCTGCTTTGAGCTCTTTGTGCTAACCTGAGGAAACACGCTTCATAACACAGTGCTCTATGTGTGTTACACTTGTTAATTACAACATTTTTTCCTTTAAGAGGAAAAATAACCAAATAGTAAATAAGACTTAATTCATGCATGCTTGCAAGTTGCTGCACATTCAACCAATGAGCACCATATGGGCTAGATGCTTTTTGAGGTTTATTTTCATACTGTGTGCAAAGTCTCTAGGACTCATATGACCTGATTTACACCCTCTTTCAACAGCTACAGCCTCTGAAATGAGAGGACAACAGATGGACAGAGTATTCAGGGCAGCTCTGTGCAGACCTAGCACACGTGCTTACCTTAAAGGCCATGTGTTCCACAAAGAAACCGGCCCCGTTGGTCTTGGCATCTTCATAGCGGCTCCCAGCCTCGATCCACAAACCCACCTGGCAGCAAAACCAGCGAGTACCAACATCAGAGAAGAAAACAATCAGCATCCTAGTGACACAAACGTAACAGCAGCGACAAGAAGTCTGCTCCACAGACATTACACTACAAGAACTAAAATAAGAACAAACTAGCAACCGTTTCCTGCACATATTTTGGTTTTTTCTCTCTCAGCTTTACCAAAGCTGGTTTTGCCAGAGAGATAACTTTTACTGATCACTTACTGCTCATACAAAAACTGTGAGTCTGAGCAAGTTTGTAGAGCACAACAGCTTGTCTGGGCCTCCTGCTACCATATTAATCCCACCTGTTCACAAAGAGAAGCAGTGGGGTCTCTGTCAAAAGCGCTGGTTCAGACAGGGGTCTGTCCCTTTTGGCAGACCAGCTGCAGGCTAGACAAGGCTGATCGTTTCAAATAAGCCCCTAATCAATGTTAAACTTACCGTGCAGGTTGGCTGATTGGACTCCTCTGAGGCTACGCGGAGGCCGTTCTCCAGGGTGGTGACCTGGGTCTCAGGGATGTTTTGGAGTGTCTGGGCATAGGTGGCAGCCCCTCGCTTCCTTGTCAAAGTCAATAAAGCTGACTGAAAAAAATAAAGGCTGTCATCACCACTAACCAACTGTTCCCCTCGGCACGGCCGGGAACTCAGAGGTCTGAAGAGGTGAGAAGGCCCAGGGAAGAGCCGCACGAACCGGTAACACCCCGGTACCACACGCCCAGTACCGGGGCGGAGAGGAGGCCCGCGGCAAGCCCCGCATTGGGTGACAGTGACAGCCGCCGCCGCCTCTCATCCGCTCGG
>VZRS01011849.1:0-84012 GCA_013398055.1 Ifrita kowaldi
ATATATATATATATAAAGAAAAGTAAGGACTCAAATACGAGAGAGGATCAGAGAGTGAGAGTTCTTCATCTGACAGCCCCTGCCATTTTCAGTGATCTCATCTCTTAGGTATAAAATATCAAATCCATCATTAGAAAGTTGTTCAAAACAGGAAAGGGCCCGCAAGAATTACTTCAGAAGAAAAAGAAAACGTTAATTAACTAAAAATAGATATTCCACAGGCAAGACAAATCACAAGCCCTTCTAATTTAATCCCACCACTGCCACCAGCTCCTTTGGCTGTTAGCAAGCATCACCAGAGCCAATCCCTGACACCCCAGGAGTGGCTCTGAAGCTCTCGTGTCCAACTGCTCCACACACCAACCCCATCAGGGACATAACCAAATGCATCCTACTACAAACTGATTTGGTGAAGGCCAGAGAGGAGGCTGAGCACAAGCCACCGCAGCAGTTTGAGTCCACCCACAAGCCAAGGAAATGATTCACAGAGTGGCCACTTACAGCACAGAGCTCTGCACAGCGGTGAGGACCTTCCGCTAAGTCACAATCTCTCAGAATATTTTACTGCTCTTCACAGGGTTTTATTTTCAATTATTATTATTATTACTGCTACATGACAGATTCCTTCAAGCTGTTCCACAGCTCTGTTTCTTCAGGTCCAAGGAGGATTCACAAAGTACTGTGACCTTGAATGATACCTGCCGCCTAAAAAGCTTCTCATTCTATATGGGACATATATGCCAGTACAGTGAGATGCCTCACTATACTGGCATCTCCCTGCACCCCATTTTTTCCTGCCACAATGTTCTATTTTGAAGTGTCACAGTCAAATATCTGGGACAGTTTCTTGCCTTGAGTGAAAAAACACTTCCTCCAACTTCCAGAGAAAAACTGCAAGTCTATATATTTAGCAACAAAAACTGGAGTAACATTTAACAAAGAATTTGCTCTTCCCTTACTGTAAAAGAACACTTCAGCTCATCAAGCTGACATTCTTCTACTGAAAACCTATCTTATTAGAAAATACTCTCTTTGGAACTGTACCGATATGTACTTAATGAAATACACATTTAAGAAATAGGAACCACTTTCTTTTTATTTTCACCCACAGGTATTGTAGTTTGTAAAAAATATTTTTAAAATAACCACTTTCACACTATTAGAAAAAAAATGGGAGTTATAAGATGTTCTCTTTGTGTTGGGATAAGACGCTTGGCACACAGAGTTGTCTAGGTCCTCAGTGCTAGACTAAAGACAAGCTCAGGCCCAAGGCTGTGCTGGGATTTTCTGAGTATGTGCCTTGGTCATCTAAAGTCAACAACAGATCCCTCCAGGTCCCAAGGCTGCTCTGAGCTACTCTGGCAAATAACACAGGAGAAATCAAGTTTCAGAGGACCCTGTTGCTCTGTCCTCAGCCAAGTACCACGTTCAGTGATCTTTTAATTCAGTAAAGCATTTAATCACATTTAAGTGCTTTTCTTTATCATGATGATCTTAAAATGCATGCTGGAGGGGACAATTATAAAATAACCTCCCACAGTAGCCTGTACATTTATC
Source organism: Ifrita kowaldi (assembly GCA_013398055.1). Taxonomy (NCBI): domain Eukaryota; kingdom Metazoa; phylum Chordata; class Aves; order Passeriformes; family Cinclosomatidae; genus Ifrita; species Ifrita kowaldi. The sequence continues at coordinate 1,558 of VZRS01011849.1, forward strand.
CGTCCTGGAAATTACAGTGTAAAACAATGGCACATTATTTCTGTGTAGTTTTTTACCTTGATTGAGTCATCTTTAAACCATAAATATTTTTAGGTCAGAATTCTTAAACAGCATGAAACAAATGCTGTTCCTGCTTTCCAAGTTACACTGGACAGGGAGAACTTACTCAAGATACATAACAACTTACAAGTAAATTATATTTAATAATCAAATTAATGGTAAGTCTGAAATAAAAATATCAGCTTAATGTCAGAACATGCTGCCCAATAGAGAGCTCCATTTTGGAAACACACTGGAAGAGACCATCTTCTATAGCTGACGCTTGCACCAAAAAAGATTACTGCATGTACCAGCCTGACTCTCCCAGATTCACCTTAACAAGGTGACACTGCTCTTAGCAGGTGGCAATTAACACTCTCACAGTGAGTAACAGGATGAATCACTTTAACAAAAGCAAAAACCCTCCAATTTTTCAAGGGACATGGCTACACTGTGTATTCTTCTGCTTTCAAACAGGTATTTCCTTCACACACCGTACTGTGAACAGCCCCAGCACATTTGATCTCAGAATCTTTGCTGTTTATAGTACCCTAAGCCAAAGCACATAAAGCAATGAATGCTGTTATTTTTAACTCCCTGTATCAATAGGAAACTCTGACAGTGAAGAGCAAGGACAGTCTCTGGAGTGCTGTTTACTCCAGAGCCTGGGGGTGGTGTGGGACCCCCCGGCTTGGGGAAATTGCGGAGCCCAGAGCCACCACTCACAGCAACCGGAGATGATTTCCACATCATCTTCCTCAATAAATGCTCTCCCCAAAAGCTGTGTTGGCGTCATTGCTGCCTGCAAGATACTTGAGACGACCTAACTTACTCTATCTAATTATTTTGGCTACTGGGAGAAATCTCCTTCTTGTGTAAAACAAGAAGGGTGATCAGAGGGACATGAGACACCTCTGCTGCACACCAGGAGCTCACTTCAGTTTAAAAAATAATAATAATTTTTAAAAGAATACAAATACAGTGCTGGAGAAATGTTCATCTGCAAAGCTCTGGAAGATGAAGGTCATCTAGAAGACGTGAACAAGACGTAGGATAAACTTGCCCATAAACAAAAAGTTCACAACTGCCATGGTTTGAAACACCTGCTCTGGGAAATGGAGGAAGAGAGCACAAACTTGAGTTGCTTCTCAGACGGTAGGACTGAAAAGCTTACCAGAAGTTACTGGTTGTGTGAGGAAAACCCTTTCATTCCACAGTGGTAGCAACAAAACAGAATTGGGGAAAAAAAGAATCCAAGTATTCTTTCAAACACACCTTTGGGTTGCTGTTTAAATCCATACTTGAGCCCATCCTTCATCCAAAAAGAGTTCATTTTCCCACAGAAGCATTTTCCTGCTGACACATACTTTAGTTCAACAGCAGGGAAGGTGACCTCCCTTCTCCTATTTTTGTTCATCATATTCCAAATTTTTTCGTTGCTTCCAAACCATTTCCTAAACTTACTGCATTATAAACAGTTTTCAAATAAAGAAAAAAAAAAATCCACATTTTTGGGTAACGTACACTATTCATCACCAAAAATATTTTGGTAAATGGTCCATATCTTCGTCAGTTAAAAAAACTCTAAAACATCTCTATCTTTTGAAGTACTGTCAACTTTTCTTTAAACACGACTTTGGGATAGTAACTATCTTGCTGCATTTCTGGTGGTATTAGAGTGGAGTGAAAAGTCCATCTAGAAATAAAATCTGTGAAGGAACAAGGCCACCTGATGGCCACCTCATGGCACAGGGACAGCTCTGCTGCAGCCACAAGAAACTCTGCTAAACTTGACCTTGAGACAGAACAGTGGGAGATTCTGGGGTCAGTCCAACCACAACAGGAATTTTTCTACTGGTGCTAAGAATCAAACAAAATAGAGAGCAAAGCAAATAAACCCAAAGCCAGTTCTACCCTCTAAGACACCATGAAGCCGATGAAATAAATTAACAACGCAACTTCAGAGTGAATCCAGAAAACTCTGAAGAAAGATCTTTTATCTATAGGCTGTGGGATCTAAACACTGTTTCCAGATCAGCAACTAACATAGGCAATTATCTGGGAAAAGGCCTGAAATGTTTAAGTCCAACAAAAGGAGGGCACAACAAGCAGCAAATAAATTCAGATTACAATATTACAGAGTAGCTCTCACTGAAATAGGCAGTACACATTCAGTATACATTTTGCTGCATTTTTATAACAGAGCTATATTAATAATGGCTTCTTTCCCTTCTGCATTAAAGTCAGGATTCTTAATGAGTACAGATGGAATATAGAGTGGCTTTAGCATTCTCTCCCAGAAAATCAGCTACAATAGCACAAACAATTTTGAAACCCAATCTGATTTAAAACATCAGAGCTAATAGAACACTTAGGAAACGGGTTCTTTTTAACTCTCTGTAACTGCAATTGCAAATTTTCATTCTGGAAACACAGGCAAGATTTCCACATGCAGAATAATCAGAAAAGATAAACAAAACATTTTATGTAAAATAAATGGATGCCTTGTCCTGCAAAGACTTGAAATATTTCCTGTTGCCAGCAAAAATACTCATAAAATTTGGAATGTGATACAACAGCTGGGAACAGTTAGCTACAGGAGAACTGGTCTGGTTTGCAGTCATTTCGGAAATCAATGCACAGAGTAGCAACCATAGGTTTTCATTTCCTTTGTGATAAGTCTTTCACAGAGAGAAAACTCAGCAGTATTTCTCCCTGCCATACTTTGAATCCTACTATGAATTTCATAAGTTCATATTTGAAAGGTCTACAGCAGACTTGAAAGCACAATAGTCAAAACAACATGGAAACCACTGTGCAAGGGATGAAAAGGATCCTTAGTCATGTGGGAGCACAAAAACCACCAGGGAGCACCAGGCTTGGCCCACAGTTGCAGTGCTCACTCCAGGCATCCTTTTACTGGCTGGTTTCTTGATTCTAGCAAAGAGTCAGAACCAGTTTATTCATCTGCAGGATGAATTTCCTCCTGCAGCAGATGTACATCTTATCTCACACAGCTTTTTCACTGTTTCCACAAACACGTTCTTGATTTTTACTGCACAGGATGAGAATCAAAATCTGGTACAAGAAAAGGACTTCCAATTCCACTAAAACAAGCACATGGCAAATAAACCTCAACAGTTGTCAAAAGATGTGTTTGCTTCCTACCAGAGAAGACAAGCATTATTCAGATGTGTACGCCCACAACTATTTACAGATTCTGAATAAAGAGGCAGAGAATTGTATCTGAAATACGAAGAAACTAAAAAGGCTAATGTCAAACACGCAGACTTTGTTCCAGCAGAAAAGCTTTCATTAATTTCTCACTTCATAATGAGTTTTTGTTCCTTCCCTACAGTATTTGTAATGTTAGAAAAACACTCCATGGTTTTACAACATTTGAGAAACACAAAAAGTCAATTTTGTAACTCTGGTTTTCAGTTTTAATGGAAATATTTGCACTGCTGACATGGGCATGAAAACCTAGGTAACATCTCTGAATGGAATAAAAGATACGGTGAAAATTGGTGAAAAGCAGCTAGCAAGCACCATTTCTCAGTATAGAACTGGGCTTATTTCACTTTTAAAACATAAAGCCAGCTTGGGTTTTAACACATACTGATGCATTACTCCAGTTGCACATTACCATCAACAAGCAAAACCCAGTAAACTCATATAGGGCTCCTAATACAGAAGTAAAAGTGCTCACTTTACAAGGTTCGACAAAACAAAACAATGCCTTGGTGAAGGCTTTTATTTCCTCTTTTTCAGCAATTCCTACAGCTTAGTGTAGTCTCTTGAATCGAACACATATGAAGGCAAACTCTACATTTTTACATTGTTGTCTATGATTTCATAAGCCATGTGACTTATTTAAAGTGAAGTCAAGGGCTAGTGTTCAACACAAGAGGAAAATTAAACTTCAAGTCCTTTCATTAAGGAGAAGGATCCTAAATACAGGTAAAAGTATTACCATTACATATTTTTATCTCATGCTAATACACAGTAGTTTAACCACTTCAAAAACTGAGATACTACTGCTATTACTAGAGGCCTGGAATGAATTCACAAGAAAACAGTGACTGGTCAGTTCTCCCATATCCAGCTCTGCGTTCTAACAGGATCTCTTCCCTCCAGAGCTGCTTTCTGTTGTTGCTCTCTCCAATCAATAGCACTTCAGAACATAAACCAGATCTGTCTCCCTGCTCACAGCTGCAAAGGTCAAGCCAGTCATAAAATCAGTGTTTTAAGGAAGAATGGATCCAGCGATTTTGACACTCAGGAAATGGAAGAACTCCTGAAAGAAAATACACTTCCAGTAGGCATCACTCCACTGAAGGCAAAGGAAAGCCTGAGGTCTGCTGAGGCTCCAGACAGGCACGGTTCACACTGACATGCAGAGACTCAGAAGGGCCAGTCTAGAACTGGTGGTGTTCGCCAGCACATTCCCATGAGCACCACACATTTGGACTCCAGAAAAGCGTGGGAAGCTCAAGCCAGACAAATTCTTTCAGAGAAAGGACCATAGAGGCAGGTCTAGGGGCTGCTGCAGGGACACTGGAGAAAGTTTTATTCTCTTAGGCAGAGGGAAAACTGCCTTGACATTTCTTTCCCACAGTAGAGTATCTAGTTTGTATATAGTTGTATCATTGTTTGGTGCAATTCCTCCCTTGCTTTATAATGTCAACTGTTTTGACTTTTATCTAGCTCCTCCTGTCCCATGTATAATTTTTTCAGTCATATTTTTTCCCCTACAAACTCTTCCCTTCTTTCCCTAATTCCATTCTCTTGTGTTTCCCTTTACAATTCCCCTTTTAGCTAAACTGCACCCAAATATATATATGTATATATGTGTGTGTTAAGATATATATATGTGTATGTTTATTAATAATTACAACACACTGTGAGTGTTTACCAACCCTCCTGCAGCTTGTTTGTTCTAGGCCTTCTGTTGCCTTGTGTATGAATCATCCATTTAGGCAGCAAATTCCTCAGGAAAAGGACTGCCTGTTGTTCTAAATCCATACAGTGCCTAGTACATACAGCCCCATTCTTAATTATTCTAATAACTGCACCAGTGCTTTTGGTTTCCTCACTTATGGAATGCTGGATGCTTGCTTTGTGTGCCTTCACTTCTCTAACAAACCCTTAAGAGAAAAACTACAGCACAAACAGCACGTGTGACACAGCAAAGCTTTTTGTTTGACATGCAATCTCCGAGAGGAGCACGGCAGCGGCCAAAAGAGCTCCTGCCTGTTCTCCCTGCACAGAGCATCATCCACAGCTCCCAGCAGGGCCCCTGATGCACCCTCTTCTCCCAGACGAAATGCACAATTCCTGTTAACATCCACACCAATTTCACCCACATTTTGTGAGGAAAATCAAGCCCTTTCCACACGAGCGTGACCTCCTGAAATCCAGCCCTGGCAGAGGGGCAGCAGTAAGAGGAAGGAATGGCATGTTCCCGCTCCCGGACACTGTAGGACACTCTGAGCTCTGCCTTCCCTAACAAAAGCTTCTTTTCATTAAAGGGTGGAAAAAAATCCCCTTCTATTCTCTAGCCTTTGAAGGGCTTACATCATCGCTTCTTCAATTTCAGGATTTTAGTGAAAACAAGCTTTCTGCAGGGCTGGTCAAATGACTGTTAGCTAAGAATTCCTGGGAGTGTTTAATCTACACTCTCTATTAATTTATCATTACGGTACCTTCTAATAATGACTCATCTAATGAAGAAACAAAACCACAGCAGAAACCCTCCCTGCTCCTACAGTATTAGTTACAATGAACCTGGGCATCTCTCCACCAAAGCAGTCACCATACCTTTTTTTTCCCACCCCCTAATTAGCCCCAAGGCTTCCAAGGGAAAACCACCACGAGCTTTACATATTGCAGAGAAATATTTTAACACTGGCCTTTCATCAAGCACATAAAAAGAAAATTTCATCATTAAGGTTGTGGCCAACAGCTGCCTTGAATGTGATGACAGGAATTATTTGTGAATAGGAATATCATTAATAAGGGAAAAGGTAGTTGCACCAGCCTTGTGTGGCTTTTTTCCCCTCACAACTAAATAACAAATTTTTCTCCCCCCAAAAGATCTCTCCCATCAATTCCCATCTCTCCATACATGGGTGCCTGTGATTAATTCCTTTTTGAGAAAACCCAGTTACCCAAAGCAATACAGCTTTGAGAACATGAGCACACATTTAACCTTCAGCAGCAAAATCCTGTACTGAAGACTGACAGAAGCTTCAAATTAAGGAAAATTTGTGTTTTATTAGGAACAAATAAGTTGTGCTAGTGATTTTCAACTGAAGGCTCTAAATGTGATTCCTCCCACGAGCTCTTCCACCTCTGTTTTACTATTTCTACAGAACAGGCTGCTTGAAAGAGCTAAGTGTACCCAACAGCACCAAGTCAAGGTAAAGTCATTACTTCACCTACTTTCCCTGTCACCAGGCTAAGAAAATCCACTTGGGCTAGAAGCTATTTTTTATACCTCAAACAACACTGGGCCTTTAGAGAACTAATAGAAATAATTTTAAATTTCGGGCTAGATGCCATGCTTTTAGTTATGGTTATCCTGAAACCTGAGAGGGAATTACACCTATCTCTCCTCAAGCCTGGGCAGCAGTTTCCATCTGTCACCTGTAAATAAGCTAACTTCATGAAAGGCTCTGCTACAATAAGCTGTTTGCCTACAGTCAGTCTTTGTCTTGACCCGTGCATTCATCAAAACTCCCTGCAAGCCATTCCTGACCAAAGGTTGCAATGCACTCAACTGTAATTTCCTACAGAGCTTTCAATTTGACCACCATAAATCCTGGGCCACTTCTTCAGACTAAACAAGTGCCAGTTCCTTCCGGTGACACAACAGCCCGGCTCAGAGCAGAGGCAGAGAGCTAGCACAGAGAGGGACCACCACAGGGATACCACCACAAGGCACAGGGCTGTTCACAGGTCTCTGCTGTTCAGCTCACAACTCCGGCACCACAGAGACTTGACCAACCAGACCTTGACAGATCAGAACGATGTGTCTTGGAAAGGTGGCCATCCCCTACAGGCAAAAAGAAAACCACAGAAGGAAAAACTGTGCCCTGAAAGGACAAGTCAGAGATGCATCTGCATCCTCTGTTTTGAGAATATGCACCAGTAAACAATGAGAGAATGTCATTGGCATAATGTAGCAGAGTGCATCGATCACAAGATGTGAAATACTTGACCAGTTAGGTAATTGTTTAATCTACAGGACATTCACTAATAAATATCAGCTATGACTAACTTTAGCCTACAGAGTCAGAGCATATCCAAAAAAAAAGCAAGTCAACCACCACAGACATGGATTCCGACATTCTTAAGGTATTTTGTGTGTGAAGTTAAACTGAACAGGATTTCTTACAGCTTGTGTGCTTATTGGCACTCCCCACCAGTGCTCACAATCCAAATCTCTCAGTGCTAAACTAATAAAGGAAACTGAACATAAAATGGACCCGAAGAAACCTGCAGCTAGAAACAAGCCTTGGCCCAAAACCAAGAGGGACTGACTTCATCTTATCACCTGGAATGAAAAACTTCAACATCCAGCTGAGGAGTAACACAAATGCAACCTGATTATTCATATGCTTGTCTCTGCAAATGTGTCTCTGACCTGGCCCCTCAGGCACTCCCTGTCTTCACACAGATGCTTTCTTTCCCCCCTGTACCAGACTACTTAGCACACAGAGAATACAAATCCTTAAGGATTTAATGAAAAATTCGCTTTGGATCAGAAAATTGAGGTTGACTTCCCAATGCGTCACAGGTAGACACTGGTACTTATGAATTCAGATTGATTGCAGGGGAAATTTTTTTCATCCTGGCAACACTGTTGCCATAGTGATCCTGGCTGATCCGATATTCTTAGCAACAGCTCCTAACTCTCCATCCCCAGCACTCCCTGCTTTCCTCCAAGGCTGAGCTGCGTAACCTCATTTCCAAAACCCCACTGACCACCAGCAGAACCACTAGAGCAGCACGAGCTCACAAACTGGAGTGCCTTCTCCACAGGTACACCTGAAGTGTACCTGCTACACCAGTACAACGTGCTTTGCAAATGAGAGGGCATGGAAAGCACACTTGGCCTCGGGACACCGAGCAGGAGAGAGAGTCACGCTGGACCTATTCTGCTAATGCTTTCAGATCCTGGGGACACAAGCAGGAGAGCAGTGAGGGTCTGTGATGTTCCAAGACCACAGAAATCCACCTCATTATTTCACACACGTACCTAGTTCACCTTCATTCCTCTGAGCTAAAGTAGTATTAGATAAAGCCAGTCTGAAGTTGCGTCATTGAAATCACAAGAAGATGCATGTAAGACATCACCTGAGGTTTTACACCACACAGCAATGGAGTAGTTAATTATTACACCATTAACAATTGCCTCTCTTGCACAAAACTAGGCAAACTGTATTCCAACAGGCTTCTGAGCCAGCTGAAAATAAATCAGGAACTGGCAAACTACAACACCTGTGTTACTCCAACTACCCACACTGTGTTTGGCAACCACCCTCACTTCCTGTCGGAGGCTGCCTGCTGCACTGCTGCCTCTGGCTGGGCTTCCCTCCACTAGACCCAAAAAAAGTCTGAGTTCTCACGCTGATTCCATTTGGGACCGAGTGACTCACAGCTCCTCAAGCAGGTAAAGCTTTACGAACTTCATTTCGGAATGCAAACAGGAATAGTACAGATTAGTACTCATAGTAGCAGTGGCAGGGGAAGTGGAATGGATAGAGCAGCTGCGAATTAAACACAGGTTTGGGCCCACTGGCCAGTACCAAACCCAGATGTGCTACCACTAGCAGCACTCAACAATGCCAAGAGCAATGAATTTGACATGACTGGCAGCTGCACCACTAAGACTGATGGCCCAGCTACTCACTAAACATACCACTTATAAGATCCGCAACAAAAAATAAAAAACCTGCTCAAAACAAACCATCCATTACAAAACATTAACCACATGCCTAAGAAATAAGAGAAAATATTTTGCAAGTTTTAATACATGTGTTAATGGTTGAACTCTGATCTTAAAGGTCTTTTCCAACCTAAGTAATTCTATGGAAGCAGACTTCCAGGGAGGTCTCTCCAAAGGGAAGGTTTAAAAGCAGCAGGCAAACAAACAGAAAATACAACGTAACAGCACATTCTGAAATAAGAGAACCAAACTACAAAGAAACGTCTTTTAGAAGGTCTTTCTTGGCTGTATTTCCAAAAGCCAAAGAATGGCAATTTTCAGATACGCTGTCAGTGTCAGATTACATTTTTTCTATCGCTATGGTAAATTACAAGTTTCAACTAAGATTGAGGACCCAAACACATTCACACTATGAATGTGGAACAAAAGACTGTCACTAAATGAGGTTATTCAGTGTTTCTAGACTAGAAAGCTCCTGATAAATTTTTGGCTCCGTTCCTGAACAGAATCCTCTGAGGGTTCCCTGCTGCAATAATGAAGCACCCCTAGTTTGACACATCAAATCTACAGTTCCTGAGAAACATTGCAGGAGTACAACAGCTCCTTGTCAAGCATCCTGATCTTGACCCCATACCAACATGTACCAAGGACAACTTCCCAGAACCACACTGGCTTGCCTTCAATACATCCGAATAAAATGGGGATTAGGCTGGACATTTCAGTTTTGCTACTTTTTATCAAGTGCAAAACAAGCAGAATTCTGCCAAATGCGTAGCTAACACACAGACAATTTGATAAGTATCGGCTAATGCTTTACTTCTCCATTTCCTGCATATTTCTCTTCAGAGGGATCCTGGGAAGATACAAGACACAGCATTGCAAAGCGCCCAACAACGTTGTATTTACTTGGACAGATTTTGTGGTCTCTTTCAAGTGTGCTATATATAGCTGATTATTTTGCTTTCTAGTCTAGAAAAGGAAAATCACAGCTGACACAGATTTCTTCACAGCAGTCGCCTGCAAGCCCTGGCTGCAGATCTCCCACAGCACAGAACAAGCAGCAGAGTCCTGCGGTTGCAGGTGCTCTGAGCGTATACTGGACATCTACTTGTGTTATCTTCTGTCCCAGAATTAAGCACAGATAACAACAGGGAAATGCTAGAAATATCAATGCTTCAGGTCAGCTACCAATTTATTGTATTTGCAATTTAATCCGGCCATCAAACAGATTCCACAGAGCATATCGTATTAGCCATTGGGCTTAATGTATTCTGGAATCAAAGCTAAGGCTGTATATATTGCAGTATCCCATTTATATACACAAGCTTATTTTTCCTTCTTTTTTTTCTTTCCCCTAAGACCAAAGAAATGCCAATTGACAGCCTTTCACAGTTATGTCACTTTTATGGTGCTGAGCCAGAACCCCCATGCGAGGAACCCTTACATAATTTATTGCGGTCATTTTCATTCTGAATAGGTGAAAAGAAATATTTTAAAGATTCCATCTTGAGGAGACCAAATTTTCCGTTTTTAACCTAAGTGTTTTTAATAAATAAAAAGAAAGCTGATGATGCCACAATCTACCCAATACAATTCATCCTCTTTACCTTCAATAATCTCCTTATAAAGCCCTGTTTTTCAAGGTGAGAAAATGTTAGGAGCTCTCAATCAGTAGCATATGGCACATTAAACAAATTTGGGCATGTCACACTGAAAGAAACAGCGCCAAAAGAACATCATGACTGCAAATCCATGAACTCATGGAGTAGGAAAGCCGGAATTACACAGTTTAGATCTGCCCTTTTGTATATATCAACATTGTTTATCACAATACTACAGAACAAAGTGTTTTTACCGTAAGATCCAATAGTAGTTAGGAGATGCCTCATCCAATCGCCATTCCTTCACTCTATTTTTGGCCCTTTTCATTCTTCTTATCTGTTGTTTTTTGTTGGGTTTTTTCCTAACAAAGTGTCTTTGTCCAGTGTCAGAGCTGTTATTGCTCCTCACCCAGTACATGTGTGCCTGCTCCCTCCTTATCCACTGCTGGCCCAGAAAGCCCAGGCAACCGCCTGTCTCCCAGGCTGTTCTCCTCTCCCAGCTCCACCCATCAAAGGATGGCAAAATCAGGCCCACCACTGCAGGGTTTCTAAAGCCCATTTTATTCATGCAAAATAGAAGAACTTCCTTAAATTAGCAAGGGAAGATTCTCAAACCTTCAGCAATTCATGTGTGACACAGTGAGGCAATGCTGTACCTGTCAAAAGTTATTTGGCAATTTTTTGAATATGAATCCACTAAGCCCAGCTCCTTCTGTAACTTAACATTGAATACGTGCACCACAAATATAAACAGCATCGGAAAAAAAATCTGATGGGAAATACGTTAACAGCAAAGGTCACCAGTAGCTGAAGCAATACGGCAAGAGAGACAGCCAGCTACTGCACTCATCTGTGTGCTGGGCTGTGAAGGCAACACATCACACAACCACCACACCCTCCATGGTGGAGCACGTACATCATGTCATAGAATCCCAGAATGTTTGGGGTTGGAAGGAACCTTAAAGATCATCTCATTCCATCCCCCTGTGCCTCACTTCATGCGTGAAAGTCAGTGCCTAATTCTAGGACAATGTTCAGAGTGTGATCCTGCAAACCTGCACAGCTTCAGCTTTTACCTTGGAAGACACACACACATTGCAAATATGTAGCTCCGTCTGTTATTAGCTAGCAAAGAAACAGCCTCGGGTTGTTAAGTCTTATCCCTACCATAACAAACCTTAAGCTGTAATAAAATAAGAGGTATAGAGATCATAACAATTTCTCCATAGACTGGTAACTTGGAATAAATACTTTAAACTGGACAGAAGCCTGAGATTTATTCCCTGGACATTCCATGTTTGCAAAAAGACAGTAAATTACCTACTTACTGCATTTTTTGGAGGAAGCTGGGGATGGTGATGTTAGTCTGGAGTGCTTAAGTTAAAAAAAGGGAACCAAAATAAAATCCTGTCCTGTAGCACCTAACACTTATTTTCAGACTATACTTCTCAGAGAACTGAAAGGAGAAGACAGGGCTCTCCCCAAGTTTTTACCTTTTTTTTTCCTGCCCATTTTCAAGATGACAATTTTTCAAGAGCTGTTAAGCCTTGAGCTCTAACCCAAAATAAATAAATAAATATACAAATACGGGAAGATTTTAATAAAAACCCTTTGGGGATATGCCCTACATAGCTGAAACAGGCCAAGACTTTACACCTATTTAGCTGACTTAGTCTAAAATCTCCTTGATAACAGAGATGCAGTGTTGGCCTGGGCACTGGGGAGGCTCGTGGCCATGGCACAGGAGTTGGAATACAGCAGGCTGGTTCCAAGGAGTAACCACAGCATCGAGGCCATGACAGGAGGAGAGGGGGAAGCAAAGAAGTAAGAATGGGAACACTCATTAGAAGGACAAAGAAAATCAGACAATAACAATAACTCTGCGGAACAATTAGATGTTCACAAAGCAAAAGAAGAAGTTGAAAGACTAACCCTGAAGAGAACAGGTATGAAATGACAATGCAAACAGAATTTTCAGCACACCAGCTACATGCTTATTAAACCATGTGTAAACATTCAAATGACAACTCAGCACTTCTGCAATCTTTTTAGATCTTCCTACTATTAAGAAGATACATTAAAGGGAACAAAAACAGATTGCCTGTAGTTTTCCTTATATGGAAAATTCCACCAGGCAAGCAAAAGCCACATAACTGCTATTCCATAAAATACTTGGTAATGAGAATATTCACTAGTTCTATCATTAACATCAACAAGCTATAACTCCGATGGCCTAAAAATCTAACAGCAACTCAATCCTCATGATGGATTTGTCATTTCCTCATACCAGGCCACTGTTTCTGATTATTTTAATTGGTTACTACTGGCAATACTGTATTTAGGAAAATTAGGCAATAAATTATATAGCTAATCATGTGGTCACAGGAACCATATAAATGTCATATTACTGTGTCTAGGAAACTGCCTGCTGCTCTGCTTGGAACTTAAGTACAAAATGTATAAAATCTGTCAGCAGGCCAACGAATGTTGATGTTCTTTTACCATTGATACCTCATTTAGCTCAATGCCCCACAGGCACAACCTGCTGAGACACCAGCACGTGGCAGGGTTAGTTCAGAAATGGAGACAGCAGAGCCAACATAGCAATCCAGGTCAGGAAAGACCCCACTGCTGCACCCTGGGACAGTGAGGAAGGAGGGAGGATCAGGGACCTTCCGTCCCAGCACTTCCAACCTCTTTCTCTCTTGGACTCCTACTAAACAGTCAAGCCAGAGTCTCACCAAATCTGCACCTGCTTACACCAGTTGACTTTCCAGGGCCCATTCACTCTAATCACTCAATGCAATAAATCAATAAAGGTGAAAATATTTTATTTGTGGGTATTAATTGTGATTAATGGGATCACATCTCTGCCACAGGGCAGAACTCCCTTCCCACCCTGCCCTAAGATGGAGCTCTTTTAAGGAACTGTGCAGGGAAAAAAAAAGGAAATTCATGAAGTGTGTTGGGCCCTGTTTTCCCTTCCCCCAGCTTCCTCTTCCCACTTTATTTTCTCTCAAGACATTGAAAAGGCTCATTGAAAATACAGCTGAGTGGGTGATATAGTATATTCAGGTTTGGTTCACATGAGATTTGACTGGGTCAGAAGATTTCTTCAGTAAATTTTTATTTCCCTTGGAGTGAGATCTACATACTAATGGGGAACTCCTGGTGTTTTTTAAGATGAGAGAGATTCACATTAATGTTATTCCTTTTACTTTTGATGCATTCTTTCCACAGAGTTGCTGCAAGGAACTCAGGGAAGAAAATGCTGTTTAAAAACAGGGTAAAATTTTGCTATCACAGAAACACAGAGTAACTCCTGAGAAAGAAGCAGGAATTCCCCAGAACTCCCCTCACTGCAGACTGAACTGATCCTGAGCCATGTCAGTTGTCAAGAGGATGGCTCCTTAGTTACACACAAATAACTTGAAGGTTGATCTGGCTGTACTTTAACAATTTTTAGCTAAAACTTAGACAGTAAAGTTTGCCAGCATGTTCTGTACTGTGTAACTAAAATCTGCATTGCTCCACAGAAATAGGTCAAGGATCTAATTTACTTGCTTCTAATTAGTCTATTAAATTGGTAAACAATCTTCCTGCAAAACTTTTTACTTGGAATATGTCTATAGGGGCAGCATTATTTCAGCCATTCTAGTCTGGTATGAGCTCAAGCTAACTGAACTTTGAAATTTCCTTCCAAGTCCAAAGCCAAGATGCTCGGAAAACAGAAACATGAGCTGAGATCATGAGAACAACCACTGCCAGAACAATCCCTCCTGTAAACAGAAAGCACCTCTAATGTTCTTGGGTTTGTTATCCACCAAAGGTCTATGCCATGATCAATAGCTATTGATTTACACTCTGATTATAGAATCCTAGAATCATTTACGATGGAAAAGACCTTAAGAGCAAATGTTAACAGAGCACTGCCAAGGCCGCTGCTAAATCATGTTCCCAAGTGCCACATCCACAAGCCTTTTGAACAGTTCATTAACTCTGCCAAAATGAGTAACCAGCTAAAATTAATTCCACTTCTAGTATTAAAGCATTGTCCAAAGTGGCTACACTCCGGAACGCTCCAAGCTTTGCCATGGCTTTTTCCTCCCTAAGGAGATAGCTATGTGCAAGGTAATTTTTATTCGTGCTAAAACCAGCACTAAAACGTGGAGTAAATACACACAAATTCAAACCACTTATTCCCCAAATTCAGTAAATCTCGTTCTGCTGCTTCTTTGGCCACTGACATGAGCATGAGAGATACAGAATATTCTCAATATTAATTTGTAATTAATTAATTCATTATGAATTAAATACCCATATAAACAAATCACATCTTTATAATTTTCATTGAGATTTTATTATTGGAAGTTTATGAATTTCTGAGTATTAATTTCAGAATTATATATAAAGTCTATCTATATGAAAACAATAATGTAACTATTCTCCAAGTATGAAGAGACAGCTCTCTTCTCTTCTGCTATCCTTATTTCAAGAAGTTCACAACCGTAAGAACTCTCACAAGGAAAAAAAGATTGAAGTGAAGAACATCACTGTAAAGTGAGCAAGGTCATATTCAAAGAAAAATCCAGAACAACAAAAGCCATGGGGATATTAATAATGCATAGCTAATACCAAAATTCAAAGGCTTGTCAGAAGCCAGGCAAGCCCACGTTAATTTTGCAGAGATGGTATTGCAGAGATAATAAAAAGAGAAGAACAGCAGGTTTGTTTGTAGTGACAATAAACTCATAAAATAGCAACACGAAATAAAAAGATACAGCACAGGAAAATATAAACAGATTAACAACATTTCACATTGCAAAAAACAAGGAAAAGTTGTTATGCAATGACACAACACACTATCTAATACTGCTGAGCGGGACCATCAACAAAGCAAAGGAAAGGTTTCAGGGCAGAGAAAAGGCTACGGTGGGCAGGGTAAATCATCCAAGTCCTCCCGATACCTCTGCACCCCTGTGCTCTTCACAGGCTGAATGTGTTAGAGTGTGCCAAAGAGATGAACTCAACCCCCTCCTCTACAGCTCTGGTAAAATCTGAGGAGCAAAACTTACAAAGCATTGTTCTCCCATGCAGAAACAGGATGTACTATGTGTAAGAAGATGGTTATTCAGCTAAATTAAGGCTGGAAGCCTGGACTCAGATCTCCCAAAGCTATGACCATAAAACTTAGCAGGTTAAGCTTTCTCAAGCCCCACTGGAATGAACTTATACTGAACTAGGGCTGTATTACTTTTCTTCCGTATGTTTTTATAAATGTTTTACTTTGCTGGGTTGAAGCAGCCAGTACACACAGGCCTGCAGAGTTCATACACAGATATCTGTCCTCAGAATATGCTTTTTCTTTAACTTTTAATTAATACTAACAATACTGAATCATGTGAACCAAACAATATGCCACAATGGGAATTCAAGGATACCTGTGTTACTCACAGGCAGTCTTAATATTGGGTCTACTCTGCCTTTCAGACCTAATGATTAGGTGGTGCATTGTTACAAATCCCTCAGGGTAAATGCTCTCAGCTCCAAAATCATTAGAAACTGCTGGGCTGTAATTCAATGCCTTGTCTCTCTACTTACTGGATATGTGCCAGTGCACAAACTGTATTGACAGGTGAAATGAATGGCAGTCAGGAGCTTAAATAACTTCAAAAACCGGACTCAACCACAAAAGCGAGACGCTTTATGATAAACTGAGATTAGGAACCCTAATAGCAAAGCACATTTACTAAATTGTCTTCTCAAATTCTTCATTTATCTAATAGACGTGTAAAGACGGAACACCAAAAAGCAAATTTATATATGTTTTATATGCTAGTAATAATGTTCAGCAGAATACGCTACGGTGTAGTCAGAGTTGATACACTTCGATCTAGTTACTCCATGTTATTTTTAACACATGTGTTCCTCTCAGCTGTCAAACTTGGGCTAAATTTTCACATATTGCCCTGTGCTACTGTTCCAAATTAAAACAAATTATGAGCTCCCTGATCTGGTATTTGCTTTCCTCCAGTCAGCTCATGGCACAGCTCAGAGTAGAGTGCAAAGTCTGTCATCAAAATCCAGTGAAATTGAGCACAGCTAACTGCTCTATGCTAACTGAATTTTTCCCAGGGCAGACAGATTGCTTAGCACATCAGATTTTTTTCTACTGACATTTAAAAGTATCATATTGTTTTGTTCTTCAAGCACCTGAAAAGCTCACAAGGTGGGCCCGAAGAGGTAAGTCAATGTTCTAAGTAGATTCTCCCAAATACACAATTGTTTGGTCTGTATTTCCATTTCAACACATACACTTACTATTGGACACGCCAGTTTTTAAAAAATCCCACACCTCTGCTAAAGTGACAACAGGGAATTCAATCCAATGCCATCTTCATTTAACTTGTGTTTTAAGTCATTGTTTGGTAATTCAGGACAAATCTACACCACATTTAAAGTTTGCTTCAAGTCTGCTCACCAAACTATTGGAAAATGGTGATACACAATGAATTAGTCACCCAAAGTTGTTATTTCTACTCATTTGTCTTCTACACAAACAAAACCTAAAAAGGCCTGTAACAGCTCCTCCATGTCCTTCCAACAGCCCTGATGGCAGCCTGCAGCTATAGGATTAAAAGAAAAATTTGCTTTATACTCAAAAAGGTACACCACTGCTGTTTTGACAATTGAAGGGGTCTAGAAAAAATTTTTGCAAGAAGGACATCAAAGGAACTAAATGTCACAATAATCAATTTCCTTAACTTCCTTTATCATCTATAAATGGTTGTAGTCTCTGTAACATGGGAAGTCTGATGATGCACGTCTTATTAACACAGAATACTGTTTGTAAAACAAAAGTTGCAATAGAATTACTTGCTTGAGTAAAGACTATTGAATACAACCGTCTAAAACAAACTGAGCCTCTAAGGTTCACATCAGTGAACCCGTCTGCTAATTGTATTTGACTGACACACCTTACCAGCATTCATCACTTACGCATAGCTTAAAAAACGTTTTTAATAATTTCTCCAAGCAGAAGCACGCTACTGAATACAATACAGGTTTTTTATTCAACTTAGAAGTTTGAAATAAGTGCTACTTTCTCAAAATACCCAAGAGCTAAAAATAGTTTAGAACCCTTCCTATTGAGTAGCTTCTTTTCCACAGTAATTTGCAGAGTGATGATGAAATGAGACAAAAACATAAGGGGAAACCCAGTATCACAAAATACCAAAGCAAATGTTAGTTAAAAGAGCATAAAGCAGCAGCATTATATCATACAGAGAACAAAGATGAAAACAGAATCAGACAGAACTGAAATAGAAACTCTATTTTTCTATCAAACATTCAAGTGATAAAAACTTCACAATAGGTCTCTGAAATGGTTTTTTAATCGCTTGCTTATTTTATTCCTCCTCTAATGGTATAATTATTCTCCACATGATGAGTGAAAAAGCAGAGATCTGTCAGAGCCCTGTTCATAAGCAATCTTGCAGGACCAGATATGAACATGAAAGAGCCCTGGAACACAGCAAGTGTCAAGAACACACAAGCTGCGGAGCTGATTAGCTATTTTCATTCTATATCGAGAGGATCTGATCCATTAGCACCAAGGAGATTAGAAATTGCTCTGCTACAGCTGTGGCTCCATACCCCTTCCTTTTTTTTTAAATTATTACTTTTAAACTTTGGGTTAAGTTCTAACTGATCCCCGAGTCATCAGCTGCAAGTGAAAAGGCAAAGCAATAAAAAGAGAATTGCTTTAATAACACAGGAATACATGGAGGAACCACTGCAGTCAACAGACCCCTTACTTCACCTATAAATTAAGGAAACCAACAAAGCCAATCCAAACGACAATGCTCAGGAGTCATTGCATTTAGGTTTCAGCATCAGGAGCAAGACTATTTATGCAAAATTAATAAGAAACTCAGTCTCTCCGTGAAACGCTACAAGGGAATTTCTTTTGTGCTGCTGATGTAATGGAATATTTATGAGCACTGGGAATCAGCGCAGTCAGAATTACGACGAAGAGAGGTCACAGAGGGTAGGTTTGCAAGGTTACATCAGATGAGCTTTTCTTTATGCTTGGTTTTTTACTGAATGTGTGCAACATGCCTCTTCACAGATATTTTTATTGTCCAGAACAAAAAAAAAAGCACTGTTGTGAATTTGTCTGGATGTGACCTGGATATATGCACTGCAGTACCCATTTTTATTTATTTTTAATAACTATCTCCGCTTGCACCAGTTTGCCAACACGTATGAAGACCCCACTGCTCCAACGCATCTTGGTTTTAACCACGAAACTGCTTGAAGCTAAAAATCAAAACTAAAGAACAACAAAGGGATCATACTGAGCCAGGCACACTGGAAATGTGTAACAGGTGGATGGACACAACAGTAGTCACTACAGGAGGAATGTTTTACTGCTTTTTGATTCTACATACAGTTACTTTAGAACAGCAACCAAAGCAAGAAATTTCCTCTCAGATCAAATTTGCACAGCATTAAAATATATACTTGCGTAGAACATGAAAATGCCTTGACCTTCAGCAATGTTTTGTTCATAAACCGGGGCAGAATCCCTTTTCTTCTTTAATTGGTGAGAAGATACAGAGTTTACAGTCTACTGAAACATACACCCATCTTCTGTTGTTTCCCTTGGTGTCCACGCAAACAACCCAGCTTAGCAGGGCACTGAGGGAATCTCTCCAGATGGGCAAAGTTCATGAAAATATTCATAGAAGGAAAGGTATGTCATTATCCCCAGGCTCTGCCGACTCGATTGTAATTAGAAAGATCGCTCTTTTTTAGCAGATGGGTCTCCTGGCCTCTTTCCAGTATACACTTCATGTTGTCTGCTGTGGCAAACCAAACTGTGAAGGAAAGAACTAAAATAAAGCATTTCCTAGTCTACCTTTGGACAGAACCAACTCTCATATGTGAATATGATTTTTTAATCAGTTTGAAGTAAGAGGCACAAAGGCTCAGTAAATTGCTAGCTGGCTATAGGCTCACCCAAACAAGGATAGCTGGATCAGAGCTCGTTCAGCATCGCAGGGACAGGATCATTATTCCGTGACAAGCTGGTGATCACTTTCTAATTCCTCCAAGACAAGGAGCTGTCATAAGAAATACATGTACAAACACAGCCTTTGTCGGCAGCCTTAGCAGGAAGATCAGACAAGAACTGAAGGGCCTGTTCACTTCTGTAACAGTTTTGCCAAGTCAAAGTCAGCCTGGAAGCTTGTACCAGAGCTATCTGCTGTCCTAGTGAACAGAAACCTTCCAGGCTGTTAGGTTTACCCTCCTCAGAAAATGCATCACAGCATTTCCTCCCAGCCCCACCAAACAAACCCAACAGAAAACACCGGTTCAGTTCTGGCTGGAAAGTAGCTAATTAGTGCAATGGAATCACAGTGCCTGTGGAGAAACGGCTAAGAAGGAAGAATACTATACCAATATCCATGAAGCCCAGAACATTTTTAGGAACATAACAGCAGGCACAGTAGAAGTGTATCGTAAAGCTTTGTGCTCTGTTTGATCAGCATTTCCCCAGCGAGTTCTGACAAGAACCAAACCCTGCACGAAAACAGCGCTCAGACTCCAGAGCCGCATGCTGCTCGGTCTCTGCAGCGAGCAGGGCTTGTCAATTAACGTGAACTGTGGAGGTGATCCGAGAGATGGGGATCTGGCTGCCGGGAGCTCCCTGGGGCCCGTCAGGCTCATTTTACACAGCCTATTAGAACAGCTATTAGACGGTGTCGATTTTCCCTCACTGCTACAGCTGAACAAATAATGAGAAAAATTATATGCAAACATCCCCATGACTTCTGTATGATTCTGCTCCAATTGCGTTCCCACATTTTCTGTTTGATTATCACGGACTCTTGACATTTTAAGGGAGGAGTTTGCTCTCAGCATCCTCTCAGGACCACAAAGTAAATCTCACTATCAACAGCAATGTTCATGGGAGGAGGGGGGATTATTATGCACAAAATCATGATAAATAACAAACAAGTTTGTTAAAATTGCAATCTGTTTGCAGACAATCTGCAATCAAGAAAGGAGGCTCATTCATCAAGCAAATTGTTACTGGAAATTGTCTTCCTCAGCTATAATCACTCACATACCCAGGGCACTTGCAAACCAAGGTACCAGAGTCCTAGCACCGACTCCTGGGTTTATCTGCTTGTCCCAAACTGTACACTTAATTTAGGAACTTCGTGTGTGGAATGAGTACCACACAACACGCAACCTCAAGTAATGAACTTAGAGCACTGTCTAACACAGGACACACTCACTTACAGGCTCAGGTCTGTCATATTCATTTGGATTCTACCAGACCTTCCACTAAGACAGCTACTACCTATGAGGCTTCTACTCCCCCTTGCAAGTTGAAAAAAAGCTTCTGGAATAATTTTGGAGGGACATCAGTCATTTTGGCAGAATCGCTTCTGTCTGGCATGTAATTAGTTTACTTGGGGAAAATCATTTGCTCCCTATTCGCCTACAAGCTCGTCTGTGTGCACGGAGCATCCTGAGAGGAAAGATAGCTGAAGGTTAAAATTAGCAAGGAACGCAGATGCCATTGTCTCCTCTCATTACCTCCTCCCACAGTGCACGTCTCACATCCAAACTGAGAGGGGCTGGAAAACACACATCTAAAGCAAAAAGAAAAAAAGAAGAAAACAGCAAAAACAACCCCTCATCAAAACAACAGATACATCAGACTTCTCTGGTCAGCGACGACTCTGCAGATAAGTTTCCAAGCAGTAATTACAGTATATGGCTTCATTAGCATCTTAGGGTTGTACTCGCCATTGCCTCATGCCAGGACTAGATGCCATTATCTCAAGACACGAAAATCAGGAGTATACAGCAATTAACACTTCAAATGACTTGAAAGAAAACAAGGAATCTTCTGAATAGTCTGTTTCTAGGATGACATGCTGTAAACAAGAACATCAGCACTGACTTCAGCTCAGCTGCCACAGAAAAAAGAGCATCTGTTTTTCTTCTTGGCAAATATTGATCACAACTGAAACATTCTCATATATTTGAGACACATTTACACCTTTCAAAAATATAATTAAGGCCAAAAAAAATCATACCTATGGCCACATCTTCAAAGAATTTTTGGGGATCTATGTCTAGCCTGACAAAACAGTGAATAAGACCAATTAATTCCAGCACTCTGAAAAATATTTCTCCTCATACGGTCCCTTCCGTGCATCCAGAGAGCAAAGAGTATCTGGGTTTAGGACATTCCTCTTTGCTGTGTGCAAATCTTACCCATGTAAAACGTGACCACTGAAACACTTCTGAATGCAAACAAAACAATGCACTGATCCATGATTTGCAATCATGTCAGGCCATGTGTTATTCAGAAAATGGGAAAAAATATACACACTCAAATTTATGATTTGTGTGTGTGTATGGAGAGAAAAAGACTGGCATTACTGCTATGGTGAAACCAATCCGAACACACTCAAGTTCTTGTATGCTAATTCTAACCCAATATGCTAATTCTATACAGACCTGCTAACTCGACTGGCTGGCAGGCAGCTCTCAACAACACCAAGATAATGTTTCTAACATGTGTCAGTAGCCTGAATAGTGCAAAATATTAGGAGTAAATTAATCCTTCTATCAAATGCCTGACAGCAACATAAAGGGTCAGGGTTTATACACACAAAGGACTCCTCTTGAAAAATGATTCAGCCATCTCCTGCTCCCAACCAGAAACCATGAAAAATGAGGTCTACATTGCCCTCAAATAACCCAAATAAGCAGATCTTTGCTTACCCAGAAGCACTTGAGACATCACCTTTATTAGAGGAAATTTACTTTAATAAAGATATGAAAGCAAGCAAGCAAGCTCCTGATCACAAGGTTTACTCAGAAATTCATAAACCTCCAATAACATAAACCCTATTTAAAAAATTATAAAGATATGGTTTGTTAATATAAGTATTTCATTAATAATTAATTAATTACAAATTAACATATGTAAAATGTTCTGCACTTTTGTAAGCCTCTGGTATCTTCAGTTAAATAAATTCATGGAGATTTCCACTCAAATCCAACAATACTGCCTATTCATAATTAGAAAAGCAAGGGAAAGATGCCATTCTTGAATGGCACCACTTCCTACCACAAAGTTGCTTAACGCAGTGTCATTGGTCACATAAATGCAGGGAACTTCACTGGCTCTTGGGTTATCACAGATTTGCTACCAACTTAAACAGAGCAGGACCAGACCCCATATTGTTTGTGGAAAAGGCTCCACAGGACAACAAAAGCCATCATCTCACCAGGTTCCTTCTGATTATCTGAGTGATGGTGCAGACAGAACCGAATGGGAAGCCAACAACTTCCCAGAAAACAATGTTCCTGGCTTACAAAATTGAAGTTCTCATTTCAGGAACAACTCCAAAAGCATTAAAAATTCAGTTGCTAGAACGAAGAGTCCAGCATTTTTCAATTCCAAAAGCTGAGACTGCTAAGCAAGAACAGCGGTGGGTTCAGACAGGATGGAAAGAGCAATAATACAATTAAGGACAAAATGTTTCCTTTTCAATTAAAGACTAGAACTGAACAGAAATGGAAAAGCAGAGATATGTTGGGATTATGACCCCTGAAATTATGTATAGCTTAATGCCAGGCTCTGAATTGAGCTACTGCAGCCTCAAAGGGGCATTCCTCAGCTGACTGGGGTTTAAGGCAGCAAAGGGATGCCACAGGCATTAGTATCGATGAAGAGAGGAGGTTATAAAGCATTTGCTCTCTATGAGTAAAAAGGGTAATGAAATTACGCAGTCCCTTTCTTCCCCTGCCCTCAGCAGATCCTGCAGACTCATTATCAGTGCGCTTTTGACAGCTAGGAATTCATCTAGGGCTTAGAATGCTGTACTGGAACATCCCGCCCCTGTGGCCGAAGAGACACTGGATCTACACAATAGCAAACACTGACTTATTTCCAACATAGGCTAAGACTGGCCATTAGTTGTGATATCTGAATCTCTGGAAAGTATGTCCAATTCACAGCTATAGACATGGAATGATCACAGGGACACTATAAAAAGATGAGCACTAGTACACAGCCCCGTAACGCACTGGGTCTCCTAATGGATTTCTCTATCTGCCCAGAAGAGCATGCAACATGATTTTCCACCCTGCCAGTCAACCCAAGAGTCACATCTGTGAAACAAGGGAGCCATTTCCTTGACCTTCCCTCATACAGAATGAAGAGAGTGCTTGTATTAAAACATTAGGGAATAGGTTTGCAGTCTAACAGCCAATGGCAGCTGAGTTGCGGCGGTCACTTTCCTGCTGACCATCTTTCATTATCCATAGTTCACATTTCCCAAAGATACAGATTAAGTTGGAAGTTGACTATTTATCACTGCAACAAAGACATGGACTTAACCGAGAGGCACTGACCCTCACTTGAGGCAACACTATGAAGCTTGGGAAAAGATTCCAATACCTAGAGACCACAGCAAATCTTAAATGATTCAAAGTATAACTTACACCCTTTGTCTTTTATTTAAGGATATGGTATGTAGTTATCCCAGGGACCTTCAACTCCCACCATAATGCACTGGCAAGCAGGACAAACCTTGGTCAACCTTTCCCTACTCGTTCTTCCTTAATTCGTTCTCTCCTGTCTTGCCTCACTCGTTCGCACCCCATTCCTATACCTTTTCCCTCCTCCGTTTCTGGTGTTACTGTCTTTTCCTTGACTAATTCAATTCCCAGTTCCATGCTGCTAAGTCAAACACAGCCCTAATGCATCTATCCACCTGCCACAGCTTGTTTTGCCAAAAGATGACTGAAGAGAGCCTGTTTTGTCCTGCACTTGCAAATAGCTCCAGAAGAGTTAGGCACAGGGGGAGATTCAAGGATACAGCCTAGGCAGTAATGGCCCTTTACCTCCTGACACAGCCATGACTCGTTGAGGAACCCAGTGCACAGATGAGAGGACACGAGCTGCAGTTCCAACCCATCCACTGACAGAGCTTCTGACATCAGACACACGCAGTCCTTTAAAGATTTCTTGCAGTATTTATCAGCAGCAAGAGACATTCCACCATTTCCACTGAAGGGAAACATGACCTCAATGCTCACTGAAATAAAACCTGAACAAATGGGGAAAGTTTGCTCCATTTTAGTACTGGCTTATCCAAAAAGTCCAAGCAGATGTTTCATTGTGCAGCTGATACACAAGAGCACTGCCCCTCACTTCACAAGGGCCTCAATTCAACCTAACAGGAAGCTATCCCTGACCAGTATCCTGGGAACATTTCCTATTCTGTTAGACAGACTAGAAGATAACATTATTAGCCAAACTAAGAAAAAACCCATCTTTTTCAAGCCACGGTGGAAGACCATCACCGAGTGTAAACCAGCGCAGGAAGTAACACATGTGACTGCTGCTGCCACAGTGCCCGGGGTAGAGAGTGCCCTGAAAGAAACCAGAGGGAAGACACAGCTACACACAGAGCTCCAGGCAGACTTTCCATGCAGATTAAATCTATTTGAACATCAACTGTGATGTATTTAATCTTAGCAGGCAGTTTGAACATCCTTCTTCAGTTTTAACCCTGGCAATCTGAGGAACAACTGGATTAAGACACTCAGTCTAAAATTCCAGGGAAGTTCAGCCCCTGACCTTGCTAAATCCTCTGCTTGTCTGCCTTTTCCCTAACTGCCTTCCCAAAGCAACTGCCACCCAGCCTCATGCCTGCTTCTTTTAGATCCTGACCCCACAGGGTTAAATATCAGGACACTGAGCAGACAGCTCCTCACTCCAGCTCCCACTGTAAGCAACCATCTTGTTCTGCAGATCACAGGCACTTCTCTGGCAAAAACAGACCATGCCCTCCTCTGACCTTTTGATTTTCTATGCACAAAAATGCAGCTGGGATCCAGCCTCTGTGAGATAAAAAAGGAAAGAAAACATCCCCACCAGCTCCACATGGGAACAAGACAGCAGAATCCAGTTCTGCGTATCTGTACAGCAAATTCAATACAAAAGAACGTCCCACATGTTGAGACAGACAAATTTTCTATACATCAGCTGGCACCCAGGTTCCCAGAAGCAGAGCATCACAAGCTCATCAGTACTTCTCCTACCTCTTCTACTTCCCAGACAGGAATTTCATCCCAAAATGGTTTGTAGAATTTCATTTTATATAGGTTTGGCTTTTTTCATAAGATGCAAAAAGATTCTGTAACTTGAAATCCCCATTTGTTCTGCCTAGATAAGCCTAAGAAAGTTTTCCAAAATCACTCAGAAATGCCCCATGGAAGTGCCCAAGCAGACAATCAAAGACAGGAGGCCACAATCCAGTTTTCTGACAACTTCGATGAAACAATTTGACGTGAACGTGCCCACGGAAATCACCACAACGCATCGAGCAGACAATGATGAACAGGACACTTCTGTTTCTGTTGAACTGCATTGGCTTCGTTAGAACTTAGTTTTACACTAAAACCAAAAAAGTAAAAGGACATTTTGGAGTTTCAGTCTATGGAAGCATTTGACACATCCTGTAGCTCCCGACAGAGACCAAGTTCGATCCTGATATTTTCTTGCCTAAAAGTCAGACGTTACATCAGAAGCAAAGGTGACCCTCTGACTGTCATGCTCCGGTCTATTGAAATGCACCTTCACGAAGGAAGGTTTAATCTGCTCCAACAGAAAATGTCAAAGCTTGACTAAATGTCAAGATTTCATTACGATCTGAAACAATGCCCTGAAAAACAGCTGCAAGTCAGATCAATTTTTTAAATACATTTATCGATACTACAGTGCAAAACAATACAATTTTTTTAATGTTACTAAAATACAGATTTTGACAAAAATTGAAATGACACTTCGTGATCCCCCAGTTGTTTTACATTAGCCTCAATCTAATTTGCAATTCTTAAGCCTTAAGAAGATCATTTCAAATTACAGACCAGATGCTGACGAGGTTGTTGTCTAGTGAACTATAAATTAAAATAAAGCAATAGAAGTTGACATCCAAGAAACACCAAACTGAAATTCAGCAAGAAGGAAAGCAATGAAAACTAAAATAGGAACTCCTGAAAAAAATGCTACTGCCATAGTTTGAAAGCTAATACAATAACCCCAACAACTGGATGTGTAATCACATAACTCGTGCAGAACAAATGTTATTTTGCACTTTTTATAAACACAGGTAAAATATTATGCATTTGGGGACCTGCCATTCTCCCCTCCATCACACACTTCCTGATAGCTGGTTGGACTTATTTCTCCCACAATTCTGACTTTGAATCCTCACAAACTGCAGGTGTTGAGCAGGCAAAAGGAACCTGCTATTTGTAGCTTCTAAGTAAGCCATGCCAAAAGAGAGGAAGAAGAAGAAACAAGTGTATAATGATACAGCTGCCTCCTCCTGTGGATCTCAATCTGTGAAGTTTCAAGGCTGATTCTCTTCCAGTCAATTCTCCTGGCTAAAATTACCTGTTCAGAACACCATCAAGTTTCCTCTGTTCCCTCTCTATCCTGAATCTTACTAGAGAATTAATATGCCTTTCAGCTATAATTTAAACTGCGCAGTAATCCCAGAATTTCAAGAAGGACAGAGTTTTACTAGTGGTATTGCAAGGGATCTGATATTTTCTATTTCTCTCCTCCTGAGCTCCTAATGGAACAGCACGAAGTAAAGTCAGTGTTTAGGCCATAGAGTAAGTCATGAATGCCAAAAGGGTAGACATTCAGGAGAACACTTCCCAGAGACCACCAAGTAGAAATCTTCAGAACAAATCAATGCACTTAAAGTAATCAATTCTACTTCTGCAATTGCTTCTATTCCTTATTGAAGTGTCCAAAGGCTAAAATTACTCTCAGATTCTGCAATTCACAATGCAATACACAAATACTGATGCTTCAGTTCGTGATTTGTGAGCTTTTAAGGTAATGGAAGTCAGACTGAGTTGCCCTGTGCCAGAGAAAAGGTTTACACATTAATTTTCAAAATGATGAAAACTATCATTCATTTTGCTACAGAAGACATGTCCCTTGTCTTATCTAAACAGGGTTTTGCATTCAGGAATCCAGAAGAGGAACTGATATTTCCTTTTGGCATGGCTTCCCTAAAATGCTGTAAAATCAAATGTCACCCCTAATGCAAGTTCCTGGGTGCAACACGTAACTGCATCGTGAGCACGGCGGGAAGACAGATGAGCAGAAGGTGGCAATAGAGCACCAGAACAAAATCCATATACGCTTTATTCTTAATTAGATGCTCGCTCTCACCACAGCACACACCCTGCGTGCAGGTCATGCACATGCACTGAAGACCCAACGTGATATAGGCGTGATTTCTTATGGCTGCATCACCCCTGGGTAAAAGCAAATGTAAAAAGTCTATTTTTCTCCTATGGTACGCAACATAATTACAAGACTTCCATAAGCACTTCAGTGTGCTGCCTACCTGGCTCCCTGCATCTATCAGAAAATTACAAAGGACAGGGAGCTTGTTTAGTTCATCAATAAAAAAGTTATTAGAAACCTCCGTACCTCCTCCACCTGAAAAACCAAATTATCAGCACTTATCTTAAAGCCAGAGTGGAAAACTGCCATTACATTCTAAATAATAATATTCCCCTTCATTTCAAAAAAATCATCTCTTGAGCACTGGTGGAAAGTGTATGGAAAACTTCCTCTTACTCTTTCCAAGATTAAGAATACTTTGATATAACAGTTCATTGTTAACCAGGTAACCACACAGAAACCTGGCTCATCTGAAGTTTGTAGTTAAACCTTCAAGTTTCAGCCAGAAAGTGCCATTTCATACAGGTTTGTAGAGACTTCTCAAATACATAAGGATTATCTGAAATGCTCTTTTCCATTGTAAGCCTGGAAGAGGAATTGAGGAAGGCAGAGACCTCCCTCTTTCGGCCAAAGGGAGGCGAAGCAGGCACACACTGCCTTCACAAGAGATTTGAAGGCAAATGGTATCAGGTTTATTCCCCCTCATTTACGATGGAGACAAATAAAACAGGATAAAACAATCGGGGGGGGAAAATTCACTGGGTTCTCATGTGCAATACTTCCAAGTCACCACATTTAACATGACAAGCAAAGACTACTCTTCGTGCACCACAGAAAGCAGTTTTTCTCAAGTTTGACATAACATTATTATTATTTTGAAGCTCTACATAGGTTTTCTGGTTTCAAACCTGTTGAAATAAAGATGTTTCTTAACATGAACATGGCAGTATAACAGATTTTTTCCTGCCCAGCTTTCCCCACTGGAGCCCAGCAAGCAGCAGTACCTGCCAAGATGCTGCCCCACAGCTGGACACCAGCTCCAGCCCTTCAGGGTTTGAAATAGTCCCCACCTGCCCCGATAAACCACACAAAATTAAATCCCACAGAACCATGCTGACTAACAATTATTTGGGTTTAAGAGCTAATGTTACAGGCACCTAGAGCTGGAACCCAAGCAGTGTGCATCTAAGTTACACATTTACATATTTCCCCTGCAACATACACGACAGTTACTCCTTGTCAACCAGCATCACTCAAGTGTAGCGTATGTGAAAGCAGCCTGATTAAGAAGGGGCAATGGTCGACCTTTCCACCTCAACAACAAACAGAGGAGAACCAAGAAGCAAAACATGAGGGTTAGTCTCCCTGGCTCAATTAGCAGCGCCCATGGCCAGGACTGGCAGGTCTCTGTCCCCGCCATCAATCACCTGAGCTGGAAGCCGACATGCAGCAGGCAGACACGAGTCTTCCACCCTGTCCGTACAGTGATTATAACGTGCTAAGTAACCGTTCCTGGCCACAGTTCCAAAGGGCTGGCAGTGTTTCTCACCCAGAGCTGCAAGGGGGGAGCTGGGCAAATACCAAGCTATAAATACAGCCACAGACTTGGTCACTGCTCACCCACCACTAAAAGGATCCCGGGAGCAAACTCATTGTTGGACACAGCATTTTCTCCATCGCTGCAAAAGATCAGGTTTTAAAACACCAACAAAATGAAGCAAATTGAAACAGTCAAGATATCTGACATCCTAAAAAGCCTTCCAGGCTTAAATACATCATCAAAAGTTACCCAGTGGCAAAAGGAACAAAGTTGGGATTTCAAATGAATAAATTCCAGTGCATCATGTGCAGCTGCCTCATGTACCTGAGAGCAATCTTTAAAGAAAGATTTTATCAACTGACCATTTAAATGCCATTATAAGACACAAAGAACAAGCAGCAGAGGGAAAATGAACATATAGAGAAGCCATAGTAAGGTGCACACATGTTCTGCTAAAATAGTAAGGAAATCTCTCTCAGCAGCTCTAATTTCAGGTGTTTACAGCATAGCAATTGTCTGATAATTGGAGTTAATTTAAGGAGTTAAAAAAATAAATCATGGCACAATGATCTGCTCAGCAGCAAATAAGAAAATTATTAGTAGACACTTTCTGAATGAAACAGTGTGGTTTGCTTAAATACTAATCACTTTTTATTACTGAGCAAAAAGAAGCAACTTAAGTGTAACACAGGAAACAAACTGTTAACTAAATACTGGATATTCTGTAAAAAAAAAGTTAAAGGTTAAGCTACATAACAGAGCAACCAACACTTAAAATGTCTTAATTATCAGTGGTTTTTAAATAACTTTGCCTCACTGCTGTCCCAGCTACAGCTTCCTGACTGGTTAATAGATAAAGAAAATTATTTCAAAGCTATTTCTTACCCTGGCTTGTCGCCTGGCTTAGTGACAACATTACACGGTCCCCACTCTCCAGCAGGCTGGCAGGGGACCATCATTCCCATTTAACCTTCATTCCAGAACACTGGCCTTTGTCGGAGAAACGCTGCCCTTCAGTCCCATATAAATAACTCTGCTTCCCCTGGAAACCGGGATTTGGGCACACTGGGATTTAAGTGCTTCTTACGTGCTAGAACTACATTAGTTTGGGACTTTAGTTTAAGGAAAATGATAAGCAAGATACAGTTTCTTCTTTGGTGGTTGGCAAGTATAAAGTACATTAAACAGCACAAACTAATTAAGCTTTTTCATTTTGTTTAAAGAAAGGTATGAAAGATACTTCATTAAAAAAAAAAATCATTAACTCCTAAACATTTTTTTTTCTCAATTCTTTGTGTCCTATAGCTCTTAGTAAGTTAAAAGTCACTGACAGATAATGAAAACAAGTCACAGACTCAGAAATAAAGTTAACAATACCCCCCAAACATTAGAAAAACATAATTTTCAAGATGATTTTATCCCAATGACATAACAAAAAAACCTTACATGATATATATATTTGGAGAGAGCAGCTCAGCTTTGAGAGGGTATCCCAAAGATTGATAGCATGAGTTTTAAAGGAATAGTAATGGAACAATCGCTGCGGTACTTAAATATCTGGACTTGTATTTTATGCAAAGGTACTGTCACATATGACTCAAATTCAATTCCTGTCATTATACAGACGCCTTTTGGCAATATTTCTTTAAATAATAATACAATACCCATGATGTGCCAAACTACTTAAACATCAGTTCAGCTCTCTGCATTTTCATAATTCCACTCACTTGCAATTAAAGTAAAAATTGTTTAAAGAACAGCAAAACATTTTCTTAAAAGTCCCTGACTGGGGACTAGACAAACCAGAGTAAACTCTTACACCAACAGATGGTACTGCTGTGGTGCAGAGAGCAACGCTTGCGGACTGTGCAGTGATTTACAGTATCGGGCATGTTGCTTCTTATTATGCCAAATTTAAAACCCTCCCAGTGCTTGGCATCTATCTCAGGCTGACAGTCTAGGCCTATAAAAAACCTGTGTGTGCAGAACAGCTTATTTTAAGAAAATTCTCATCACCCTTTCAGTGAAAACCTGTAGAATATTCATGCTTTGGAGCACAGCCTTAAAAATCGGGCTGCCGTATCAAGGATTATTAGGCTTTTTGCTATCCCCAAGAGAATTAATCCAAAATGGAAGAAGTCACAAGCCTCTACAACCAAACTTACACTGAATGTTACAGCATCTTAAAGCCCAGATGTGTCCTGGTGCTCCCAGGTGTACTGTGAAGAGGGAGGAAAGGTGGGAAATAGTGCTGAGCAGCCCTACCTCACCAGGGACCTACCCAAAAGGAATTGGTTTGACTCCATGAAATAAGGCCGAATTCCCCATTTTTGATGCATTTTCTAAGTTCCTATACTTTAACAAAGTTACTTTAAAATCTGGAAGGTACCAAAAAAAAAAAAATTCATTATCAATATTTGAAACAAAAGACGGGAACAACACGTAATGCCAAAAATAAGAAAATCAAGTACATTAATTTCTTGTGTTATGAAATCAATAGCGACTTTTTCACAAAACTCCTGCATCACTCAGCACACAGAATAGATGGAGTTTCCTATTTTATCTTCCCTTTTTAAACCCAGCTGTGACTACAGTTATTCATTTCCTGATGGCTTCCTTTGGAAAGCTAATATTTTATAAATAAAGCCATACTTAGGAGAGCAAGAGAGCTGACAAGACAAACAGTCAAGCACTGCCAAGACCCAAATGCCTCGTCATTTGGATAAGGATTCCTGTCTGGTACATGGTATTCTCTTTTTTAAGTGTTTTGGGTTTGTTCTTGACCATATGCCTGTATTCCAAATAATATTGCAACTGTAGCAGTAACTATCCATATTCTGTAATATGATTACTTTCCTCTTTAAACCTTGTATTTCCCCTCCCGGAACCTAAAAACACATCCTATATTCTAGGAGAGCAGACTTTGTGTGTCCCAGCCCAGCGGCCAGAACACAGGTGGTGGCAGGAATTTCCCTGGGGGAAGGAGTTAGCTCAAGGAGGGACAAGTTTGTGAAAGAAAAAACCACTGAGGGTTATTAAATCACAGAGACAATATCCAGCTCAGGAAATCCTGAGCCAAAAACAGCTGGAGGCCAGGAGATTATTTAGGGGAAGTATCAGATATGCTTGCCCTGTTCCTACTCTTCCCCAAGAACCAGGCTGTGGCTATTGTTCAGCAGAAAACACACAGAAACAGACCTTGAAATGCAGCTTTTATGGAAGACAAATGTGGTTTGGATCTAAATGTCCAGATAAAGTCTATTTCATTTCAGGTTTTCAGCCCGTCTGAGGGACAAGGCAGGCAACAGTTCATGAATTGATGGCATATTTATGGTTTCAAGACTATCACGAAAGTAATTTTTAAAATACCACTTAACAAAATAGAAAGATCGAGAATGAAGTGTTTTGTAACTTTTTGGCCACCTTAGAGCTCAACCTTCAGCCAGACAAACTGGTGTGGAGTCATGAGAAGATATGGGGCGAGTGGCACCTCCCAGCTAGCCCTCGTAACAGGGGATATAAATAAACCTGTCATGTACTTTCATATTAACCTTTTTCTTAACAAGAGGATCATTTCTTCTTCCCACTCCCCTGCAAACACCCCGTGTTCTGGTGGACAGTACTGGCCTTCCTCAGGAAGTCTCTGTTGTTCTGTTTCTAATACATTTTAGGACATGTGTCCAACCTTGACTATTATTTATAGAGGATCCTACATCAGTCTTTTGCTTCAGTATTTTTCCAATTCTTAAGCAAAATTCAGGTTTTCCAGCTGCTACTCCATTTTAAACTTTGGAAGACTAGTGGATCAGTCCATAAACCATGAACGGCTTTCCTTGAACAGTTACTAAATGTGGATCCCTGCAGCTCCTTCCACTGCACATTCCCTCAAGTTCATCCCCAAGCAATTGCTCCAGTCAGAAGGTGAAGCAGAAGGCTCTCTGCAACTCCATAATCACCAGCCTCAGCTTTACAGCATTCCAAAGGCCCTGCTTAGCGGTTTTGATTTCAATCCACTATTTGCATTTGCTTAAAAATCTCTTCTACAACAAACTGCAAGCAGATTCTTTAGAGAGTCTGTACCAAATTCCCATCTAAAAAATAGCTGTTTGTATCTAAGTTCTAAGGAAAATAGCTGAATGTAGCAGAAAGTGTCTACTCCTAGCAGGGTTTTATCTGAGGGCCTTGAGTTTTTAACTCGGCTACATCAGCTGACTCCCTTCAGAGAATTTATACATTCATTAACATTTGCTAATCTCAGATCATGAATATGGACTTCATTTTATTTAACATAGACTTGCACACTCTACACCCACTCACATGCATATATACATACACACACACGCACACACTCTGATATTTTCTTTTCATTAGAAATGTTTGGGAAGAATACTGATTGCACAGCTTTGATACACGCAGCTTCCTCCCTGTCATTTTAGGACCGTTTTAGTTAATATAATTACCGTTACAGCAGATCATAATTTGTTCTCATGGCTACAAATTCATGAGACAAACTGCTGTGACGCTCCAGTCTGAGCAAAACAAGAGCAGGCAGCAAAGCAGCCCAGCATTCACCAGCTTCTTTTACTCGAGCTGAAAGGCTCGAGTACAGAAAGGAAATCAAAATCACTTCCTCTACCTTTGGGTTCCCACCTCTGCAGCCATGCAGCCTCTGCACCAGAGATGTTACAGACATCAGTGGTGTGAAAACTACAGAGCAGGTTTACAGTGTTTTTAAAATACATGCAATACATATTAGCCTTTCACCTCCTTCCCAGAGAAATTTGGAGAACAGATTTTGTGAGGGAGTACACAGATGGTTTGCCTGAACAGTTCATTAAAAGCTTTGTGTTCCTAACCCAAGGTGTATGCTGGGGGAAAGACTTTGTTCCCCCAGCTTGTTCACTTTTAATAGATGAAAAAATTCGGGGTATTATAATTGTAAAATTTTTATTTCATGCCACTGTAGAATAGTCTAGGGAAGCAAATGATTTATAAGAACAGATGTATTAACTACATGCCACTGATACTTTAGGAAGAAAAAAAACCCAGGCCTATCCATTACAGCAAAAAGAGTGATGAGACTGACCTAGTCTGCCCTCAACAGTGTCTATGGAAAACCTTCCACCATTAACACTTGTATCCAACACAAATCTCACTTCCAATGGATTTCGCATTGACTCTTGAAATAGAGCCAATGAAACAATCTTCAGAGAGAGCAGAGCATGCATGAAACAGATTGACACAAGATTAGACGTACATTTTTAAGTGGCACTTAAAGATTAAAGAGTGAAATTTCTGCCGTATACAAACACACTTAGAAGTAGGCACAAGCTCAAAAGGATGACATTTGACACTCACAATCTTCAGTGGTGTTTGAAACCCTGGCAAGGATGTGTATCTTGGCCCATCTTCAACCACTACCTGTGCCAGAAATAGCACTGGAACATGGATGGAGAACGGCAAAAGCAACAATATTCTGTATTTAAGCTTTATCTGAGATTGTCTGAAACATTAAAACCAGGAGAATATCTTTAAAAGCAGCTCTGCAAAGTGGCCAGGCCTATGTTTTCATCTCTTCTGGCACAATAAAGGAACTGCAAAAGCCGCATTAGAACAAAGTGTTTTCTGAACAAATGTTTATAAACAAAATGTAAGAAATTTGTCTGACTCACAAAAACTACCCATTCTCTCACTGGAAAAACAATGTCCTTTTGTCTGCCATGCTTGTGGTAAAAGAAATACAATTTTGGCAGAAAGGCTAATATAGATTTAAAGAATTTGGCAGCCAACTTGTTGCTCTTTGCAGTCAATGTTTTCCATATCAGGTTTTACTTTTTGTCTGGAAAATAAGCTGTGGAAAAGCTCACGACCATGTGAGACACCTCCTCAGGATTTAGACTTTGGGCTCTCTTTTAAAGAATGCAAAGTCACCTTGGGAAATCTTACCCTATTTCAAGTGGCTTCTTCCTTCTATTTTTACGCCCAGGGAAAAAGAAAAGCAAAAAATACAAATCAGGAGAGAACAAGCCGCCAAAGGGTCACATACAATCTGCTTCTTAAACCGTGACTGCTTCAAGCAAGAGATGCTTTCCACACACATTTCCTTCCCAGCCACTGAAGTGGAAGCAGTTTTCAAGCATGGCTACACCATCTCTTAGAGCACAAACACTGAGTCACCGTGCAGCATTCAGCCCTTGGCCAGCACAGCCCGCCTCCCACTCCTTCTGGTGGCAGTCTAGCTACAGACTAGTGCTGGACATTGGAATTATCCTCTGCGCCTTTACAGCCCATTAGCTTCAATTTCTGGTGGAACAGAGTCTGTCTTCAGTTGGATTTCTCTCAGCTGCTAATTGGCCCAGCATCTGAAAGCATTCCATGCAAACATCAATAGCAAACCTGAAACACTTTCAAGTCTTCATAGAGACTCTGGAATTTCTCCCATTTTGTACTCACAGACCTCAAGAAGACAAAAAGAAAATAACCATGACTTCTCCATGCTCATTTTGGTTACCATAAAAATGCTTTTCCTTGCTTTTTGTAGTACAGGGGAGAGAGATCATGACAGATTAAATTCATCGTGAAGAAAATGAGCCCCTTACATACCCACAAAGAAATACGCAAAGGCAAAAAAGCAGTGCAAATTCACCACACACCATT
This sequence comes from Ifrita kowaldi, assembly GCA_013398055.1. Classification (NCBI taxonomy): domain Eukaryota; kingdom Metazoa; phylum Chordata; class Aves; order Passeriformes; family Cinclosomatidae; genus Ifrita; species Ifrita kowaldi. The sequence goes on from VZRS01011849.1 coordinate 37,665, forward strand.
CCACTCTTGTTTTGAAGGAACAGTCTAAAGTCAAAGGGTAATGTATTCATTATGCCCATTTAAATTTTCATGTTCCCTTAAGCTGCCAACAAAAACACCAGTTAATGTGAAATGCTATCCTGCTTTTTTTCAGATGTAGATATCTGTTCCTTAGAAAATCCAAACAGACAGACAACAGCCACAACTTCAAATGATTACGTATCTAGAGACAATTTAAAGACATGTTTGTGCAAACAAGCATTTCAGACACTGATCTCAAAGAAGCAGTTTCACTTTTAATGTACACAAAGAAGAAATCCTGAAATGCCACATCCATTTTTTTAAAGCAGGACAACTTAATAAAGGTACAGACATAAGAGCCTTTCTGACAGTTCTAAAACTTCCATTGCTCACTGGAAAAAAAAATCTTAATACAAGCACACACATTCTCCACTTACAGCCTTTTTCATTAATATGACAATGAAGTTATCTAAAGGAAAATGCCACTATCAGAGTGTGAGACACAGTCAAACAGCCAAGAACTCAGAATCAGCTTGGATTAAACAACAACTCAGACTCAAGAATATTTGGTAAGCAAATTAGCTGCTCAAGGTCTGGAAAAACAACTTTCCTTTCTTTGGACAACTTCTTTACCCACATGTCACCACTACTTGATGATGATGAATATCACTCCTTACAAAAATAAGACCATTTTTAAAAACTTACTGGCATCAATATGAGCAGTATGTTGGCAAACTACAGCATTTGCCAGATGTTTCAAAAACCAAAAAGACGCAACAAACACACAATCTAAATCATAAGACACAATAAAAGTCTCCCAATAAGCAGATCTGTCAGATCTCGCCAGTCAGTTACTATTCACAGAGGATTTTGGTTCTCCAGTACTGAAAAGACATGGGAAAGATATTGAGACTCCTGGCAAATCCTCTTGTGAAGTTGGATATTGACCCCCCCCCACCAGTCGCCTTAACTCTCCAAAGAAAAATTACTGCTTCTCTCAGCATTTTATCAGGTGTTGTAGCAATAGCCCCAGTTCAGGATCACCAGTAAGAAAAAATGTGGCTTTTTACAGCCGAGCCAGAGACAAGAAAGGAAAGAATGGATGATGCCTGTCCTGCTGCCCCGCTCCATAGAAAGCTGGGGAGACCAGGTGCCAAAAACGCAGTAAGTGTTATTTATCAAAAGCCTGAAGAATAAAAGAGATGGCAGGATTTCCCTGCTGCATAGCACAACCCAGGCCACCTTGTTACGCACCAATGGCAAAGAAACACATTTCACATTTTCATCTGGGATATAAAACACAGATATACACACACAAGAAGTTTGATCACCAAGTCCTTAGTATCTTGGAAAAAAGGGAACACCTACCTCAGGGGAAATCCGGTGAACGCAGTCCACGTTTCCACTGGTACCTCCATGATCGTGCAGGCTAGAAACTGGTGATGTTAAAAGGCAAGGCAAAATTCCCACAGAACCTTGAAGCTTAGAGGATTTTCATCTACTTTTGAGATGACCCTAGCATGTTGTTTGGCATTCACCTCAACGAACTGCGAACATTACACTGAGATGGTAAAGTCCTTTAATTGAGAGCTCAGACTTCCACATATGGCTCAACAGACAAAAATGTAATATACCAAACAAAAATAGAGAAATAAAAACATCAATCTATACTTCAAGAATCAATATTGCTCAAGATGGTGATGATGTAGCTCACAGAGCTATGCCTGGTTTACTGAGATGACCTCTGAAAACTTGCCAAGGCATAATATTATTATTCCCATTAAAAAAATAAAGGAATTTTCTATTCCTCAGCAGCAGTCTCTGCTGCCTTCTGATAGAAGGTACATAATTACAGCAAAGGAATAACAACCCACTGCTCATGATCATTAAGACAGGGCACGACATGTTTCCAAGAGAAAGCTTCTAGTTATGTTTCAGAGACATGATAAGATGTCAAATGTAATAAACTAAATTGCCTGAAACAAATCTCTCTAATTTCATCTTTTTATACCATTGTATCTGTTTCCCCACAATGTATCCTAATGTAGCCCATGGGACATAAATCTTACAGGACCAACTTGAATTCATTTTAGACTTAGCAAATACATGAGGCATTCAGTAAGCATTGCACCAGATCTAATATTGTTGCTTGCTATAGAAAACTAGTGCACAAGTAATTAATGCTGATTTTATATAAATGTTATCAGGGGTTACTGGTCCTCAGAACTCCATGGCCAGAAAGCAATGACTGCACTGTATTGTGGGTTCCTCCCTCGTTCCCAAATTACTGGAAATTTAGCCTCCCCTTCATAACTGAAGGTTTTTTAACATCTAGCTCCTCAAATTTAAAAAAAAAAAAAATTCCAAAGTGGCCACAAGCAGCAGCATTTTGTTTTAATGTTAGCCAAGAACTTTCTGTTTTCAAAGGCTAAAATGATGCTGTGGAATTCTCTGGGGAATTGAAAAGACTTTTTAGCTCCCACAAAGGCACTTATTCACTGATAAAAAGCAGAACTTGTACACGTTGGTATGTTTGTGACTCTCTTCACAAAGACCTGTGATACAGTAAAACTACAGCAAGCTTCAAGAAAGAAACGAATTGATTTGTTTTCTTGCTTGGCTGCAATACATTTATACCCCATCTTTCAAAATACTTCACATTTAAAATGCAAATCAGAATAATTAACTGCAACCAAAGTTTCAGTTGGACAAATTTGTTCTTAAACTGAAATATTGCCAAACTCACTTCACTAAATCAGCTCCAGGTGAAGCTTTCGTTTCTCCATGACATTTCTATGACAGCAAAAATCCCAATGCAGAGAAACGAAAAATCAGGACCAACAGCAGAGAAGAGAAAGTAGTGTAGCCAAAAGTGCAAAGTCTATAAAAGGCAGAACCATAATTTTTCAGCTGAAAATCTTGTCAGAGAATACTTAATTTTTGTGTCCAATATAGTCTGGGGTTTTTAACTCAAAATCAAGGGAAGGAGAACAGAAAACAATCCATTAGACTCCATAATCCTTTCAGAAGTAGGAAATTCAGGGATAAACCTCAGTTCTGCCTCACTGAAATCCGAAATTGAGTCTATCCCCAGACACTTCCTAATCAATAGGTCTATCCTTCCTCTTTGCACCCTGCTGTCAAAAATATTGAGAAGTATAACTTTCACTCTAATGGAAATAATTACAAAATGCTGACATTTTTGTAAGCCAGAATCCTCTTTCTTCAACCAGCCTTTCTGAAGATTCTTCCAAACAGCTTGGCATTACCATCCCTCATTGGTATTAACCGGAATTGGTCTCTGTAACCATCACTCTTCCCATTAACCTATGCTCTCCTGTCTGCGAGGGATTTCACAGACAGCAACATGACAACAAACATTCTACAAAATTATAATCGATTATCAGTGAAGTAAAAAAATAATCAGTAGGAGAACTATTGCAAATGAAATATAGCTGGGTTTTCTTTGATGCTTCTGTGTGGGTGTCACCAGCAGAAGCTCCAGCATTTTGTTCACAGCATATTTACAGACACTACTTCCCAATGTAGGATAAGGCCTCACATACCTCCATATCCATCTGGCTGGCAAGGAAGGAGCTGTTTAGGGATCAAATATGGGTTTAGCTTTCTCAGAGTAACTTAGTGGTATCACGTCTTAGAAATCAGATGCAATGCATTTATCACTTTATAATCAGCATGTAAAACAGACTTTCCAGTGATCATCAGCGCAAAAAGAGATTTCAAGAATGACACGTAAGTATTTCATTCATCATCATATTATTACTACTTTTATAGCAAGTAAAATTATTTTAGTCAACTAGCTAGATCAGGTTCTTTAACTTCTCTCCCAGTGTAAGACAGTGTCAGGAGCGAAAGAAAAAAAAGAAAGGAGGAAATTACTCGTGAAATATATACTCAAAATAATTATTTGCACATTTCTTATTGAATCTAAACCGAAATACCTTTTGCAACATGCTGGCCATTTAAATGTCAATTCTTCATGTCCCCTTCAGTTACTTACCTATGAAAAAAGAAAAAAAGGGAAAAACACATTAGTTTTCCATGTATACATACCTTGCTCTCCACTGCTCCCCAGCAATTTTTCAGCGGTTATAACTCAGGTATGACAATTAGGATAATGGGGTTTGTTTGTTCTATTAATTTAGATGACATGTTCCCACTTTGCCTCAGCTAAGCATTCAGTAATTGAATTTAAGATCTTTTTTCTTATTATTGCTATTTTCCTCCATAGTAAATTATTTCTAAATAAAAGATACCTGATGCCAGCAATAAATTGATGTTCGTATTCTGTGTATTTACTCTGGAAAAAGTCGTAATTGCAGTCACAGTAATGGAAACATAAAACATTCGGCAAAAGAACCCCAACGTGGTCTTCAGTACAGACGCTTGTGCAATTTCTTATCAGCTACTGGCAAAACATGTTTTGGTCAGAGCACAGGACAGCACATTCTCAACAGTGCTATACCCAAAACCATAACAGAACTGCATCTTCCAGTTAGGAACGGCAAGGGCAGCACGTGCACAACAGGCTCACCATCCTCTTCCACAGAAACATGGGCTTTACACCATTATACACTGCATCTCTTTTCTGTAAAATCTTTCTGAACCTGAAAAACAGGCAGGTGTGTGTTCAGAACTTGCGAGAGGTGGTGTCCCTCCTTTTTACACCCAAGCTCTTGCCTGGGAGCTGAGCACCCGGATGGAAAAACCTCAGGCTCAGCCCGGCAGCAGCCCACAGGTGCCCAGCAGGCCTGCGCAGGCTCAAGCAGCCACACCCAAGCCTAGGGGATGGCACTACCCTTTCCCATAACCCACACAGGAGACTGGGCTACAAGCAGACGTGTCCGGATCTGCCAATCTCAAGTCAATCTCAAGTGAATCTCAGCTCCTGTTTCTCCCACCCACACTTCATCCAGCACTCTTCTACGACTATACTGCATTTATCATTATTGCCTTTCTATACTCAAGATAATTTAAAAAGTTTACACTCCGTCCTATAAATGATATGACTGATTTAAATGGTGCTTAACTACCAAAAATCTATCCTAAAAGAGAAGAAAATCATTTCACATTTCATCCATACCACCACCTTTGCCACATGCCAGTTTCTCAGATGTTTTATTAATCAACGCGAGTTGAAAATTACAAGAAACACAGGTGAAACCCCTAACAACTAAAAACCTTTCATATGCAGTAAAGGACTCACTTGAATTTCTTCAAACCCCTTATTTTCCAGCATTAAGCTTGCCTAAGCTTTCTGGCAAATTTCAGATGGAAATATCACTTATTCCCATAATGTGCTCACACTGAACAGAATGTACAGGCTCAACACTCATTCTGCCTGCACGCAACTAACTTTATTTTAGACTGAATTTTAAATCCCTGGCAAATTCAGACATCTCCTGCACAAGTTCTGCTGCTTCCACCTCCTGTCAGCCTACTCTGTGATGCCTCTGAAAGAACCCTTATTTTTTTAACCTGGTAGAACTCTTACTATCATCCTCTTTCAAAGCACCACATTTTGGTCCTCTAGTCCCCATGAATGCACATGTTTAGCCTTTTTCAAGGACAGTGTAGCTGCCAGCTACAGTTCAGGCTTCTCCAGAATATGAGCCCATTTTGGAATGCACAACGCTATCGTGCTTTAGCTACAGGAGGTACTAAGCTGGATTTAACATGTACTACTATAGATTTTTTTCCTTAAAATGACAACTCCAGGTATAATTGCCATCTGACTAGAATTATCTGATGAATCATGCTAGTTGTTAGGTTTGGTTAATTTTCCTCCCTTTCCCTTTTAAGGGGAAGCACAATTTTCAAGGCTAAAGAGAAAACAAATTGATCCTGTTGATCACAGGCACTTCCATGGCTAGTTTTCCTACAGTAGTTTGTAATGATTACCCACATACCCATCCCACAGGGAATTCTCAGTTACAATCAAAACTTGACTGACTTTTTTTCAGTGCCTGCTTTAGAATTTAAAAAGTTGGGAGGGTCCCCCACAACAAGTACATATTAAACTTCAAGTACTACAGTTAAAGCTTATTTCTGAGCAAAAATAGCTTTGGGCTTTGCCATTTGGCAACTGTTACACTGATCCATTTGACCAGGGCTTATACCAGAATAGCCAAAATCAAGATAAGTGGCCCTTGGTGTTCATTAAGATCAACCAGGAATGCACATCCTTCTGCTGTCCTTTGCCCATTCTAGCTGGGATCACAGCCTTCCACTCAACTGAAACATACATTTCTCTTTTATCAGTGAAAACAATGACCAGACAGACTTCAAATGCAGCGACTCATTGGGATATAATGAATCCCATTCCATCTCTTCCACACAGCAGCCTTCATTTTGCACCACTGCAACCCAATGCATCTCGGGCTGTACTGACTCAGGAACCATGAAGTAAAAGCTGTTCAGACTTCATTTGGCATCCCAACCAATTCCTTCCAGAAATACCCAGTAGCAGGTGCCATAACACCACCCTTATCCACGCGACTCCAAGCCACACCTTCCTCCAATTTTAGAGGGGGACAAAGATGCAATAGTTACTGTCAAGCAGGGAGCAAATCTGTCTAACATTTAAACATCGAGCTTCCCGTGAAATAGGATTAGCACTAATGGATGAAGCTGTCTCCTGTCTGCCTAACAAAAGAAATGATCCTGCAAACCCTGGCCAGAATTGTATTAACCACCAATTACAGACACAAATATAGCTATGAGACTGAAATCATATTTTTCCTGCTGCTGCAGAGGACTTCAAATGAAAATAGTTCCATCCAAATCGATACACAGCCATCTACTCTGCAAAATGCTGACAAATCTCCTTCCTTCAGGATCCATGTTCACCAAATTAGATTAAGAAGTTGCCTTACCTTCGCAAGGCTCATTCCAAGAGTCAGCAGAGGCTGTTAAAGTTCTACTGTGATCCCTGATAAGTGCTTTGGCTCATCCTACATCCACCAAATAACTGTGTTCTTTGATTCTCATGCCAAGTTCTTGCATCTGCTTAGAGCACTATGCAAGAAGCTAACACTGTGGTTTGGTTTTTAAAAGCCACTTCAAAAAGCCATTAACACAGAGCAAGCTGAAAGCCAAAATAACAGCCTACAAGAAGACAGAGTCATTTTATTTAGAGACTGAGTGGATGGTCCTTGGTGGAATTGTATGGGGGACTTTTCTTAGAGGCATCAGATGCATAACAGTAGGGGTGCATTAGCTAACAGAACCTTGCTTCGTATTTCCAAACAAAACCATAGCCAGGGAGACTTCATTTAGCACAGCTTAGTTTTTAGACCATTTGTAGTGGTTCAAATCCACACCGGGTTACCACTTCTAACATAAAACCTAAAATATTAAACCCTACAGAGCAGTAAACATTGAACATAAATCTTAACTTGTATTCTGAGACCATTATACATTGCCGAAAACGGTAAACAAAATTAATGTATTTTTCTGCTCAAGCACCTTCAAACCAACTGTCCCTGAAACCTCCTCCTCAAGAGCTCCACAGTGAGCTTCTGATCTTCTGCAGCAAATGGTCTGGGCACACTGGCCGTGCACCGACTCCCTGGGGTCAAGGAGAAGGGAACAAAGCTGCCTTTGTGCACATTCCTTGGACAGCAGTGAGAGCTCGGTCACAGATGCAATACCAGCAGAGACAGTGTGCCCAGTCATTGAAGCACTGACAGCACCGACCCCTTCACTGTGACAGGCTAAGTCCAAAGTCCATCTCAACATTATCAGTTTAAAAAAATCCTCCCAAAAGTTGCTCATGTCTAACTGGAGCTTTAACAATTCAGAGCCCAGTTCTGCAAACTCTTTCCATCAGTGCTATTTGTAAGACTAGCAACTCTGTCAAAACAGTAATTTATTCTCTCCTCGTCCTAAGCCTAAGGACCACTAAAGGGATTTTAATAGGTTTTGAACAGTTTAAATCCACTGTGCTCTTACAGCTGTTCTGTGTTAACAGTAAATCCACGGTCTTGCAAATTCCGGTTAAATCTTGAGGGTGGGGTGGCAACTCAATATACCTTTTTATACAGATACACACTACCTACATAAAGCTATAATGCAGCATTTTGTATTTGGCTTCATTTACTGTCATTAGAGCAATCTTCTTAAAAGCACTAAAGTGCAAGACTAATATCTGGATCCAAGCTACTTCTGAATTCAATCTAGGCGTTAGCAGCAAAGTAATCTATTTAATCCTTTAGGGAAAGGGAGATAGCTAATAAGTAATGGAAATGAAGCCAAAGGAAGATCTCCACAAAGCTACCCAGTCATTGAAGCTGGGGCAGTAAAAACGTGTAGTACTGAAAAACCGCATCTCCCTTCCTACCCTGCTGCGGTCCTGATCCCATGTCTGGTTTTCAGGCCAAGAGGGAAGCAGCAGCTGGCACAAGGCCAGCTTCAGCACCCAGGCTGTCAGGTCAGAACACAAATCCCACACAGAGAGGATTCAGCAACAGGTAGTGCAACATGGTTTTTCTCTGCCTGTAACACAGACTGCAGAATTGAACAAGGGAGAAAGGAGAGACAAAGAAACAAGGGAACAGTCAATCGACCTGACATTGCTCCCTTCCCTGAGTAGGTTTAGAGACTACAGATACTCATTAATGGCCAGTAATTAGGTAACTGACCTCCGTAAATATACACCACTGCTTCCACTGAGAGCATTTAAAACAACTCCTTACAGGAATGACTGCTAATTCAATTCCCAACTGTTAATAAAGTAGTTTATAGTACTTATAAATTTTGACACATTTTCTGAGACACCTCCCAGCTTCCTTTCTCTGTGACCCAACAAGATCATCTTACTGTCTCCGTCAGGACAGGTGTCCTCTGCTGACCGTGCTCACAGTATCACAAGGGACTCCAAGCCCCAGGGTGACAGCACAGCTTACCGTGACATTCATCGGGTGCCAAGCCACTTCGGACGTCAATAGATGGTTTGGAAACTAAGCTGAAGGACACACTGTTGGAGCCCCGACTTGCAAGATGAAATTACCTCAGCAGTCATATCTCCTTGACTTCCTTCCTATTTTTCATGCTACATGTTCAACAGGCTTTAGCTAACAGTCTTTTACTTAATTAAAATTAAGATGCTGATCTAATTTTTTTAAAAGGAAACAGATCATAAATATGGCTTGGGCAAAAAAATTCATATTCATTACTGAGTCTTGCTAGACTTGCAAGTTCCTGCCTGCCCTGTGACAAAAGATTTTGGGAGAAGAGGGAGGGATGGCACCTCACAAAGCAAAGGGGGTGATAGCAGAAATTACTATTTTATTTCAGTTACATGACTCCCCCAAAACTGGTAGTTCTAACAATTCCTGAACAGCCATAACATAAAATAAACTGAAAGTCACAAAGCTGAGAAGGAATGCCAGCCGTCTAGATGCCCTTACTATATTAAGGACCAAAGAGGACTCGTAGTGCCCTTTAGCTGACAGGCCTAAGCGTTTCGTTCCTCTTGCCGGTTACTGAGCCATTAGCACGTTACAAAAATATACCCCTGAGGATGGCTCCACACAACACAGTCTGAGGATTAAGCCACTTTAAACCTTCAGATGAATGTTTCCCTGTACAGTATGAAAAGCCTAACGAAGGAGAGTTCCCTTACAGTCTGGGCAGGTGTAAAGGGTGAGTGCCATAGTGCAGAAGCACACATGGCAATTATTATTGGTATGGCCTTGCAGAAGAAGCAGTGACCACTCCCCATCAGCCAGCCTGTCATATTCCAAAGTGCAGCACTCTGCCTCCCTCCCAGGCTCTGACGCACGCGCGGCAGGAACGAGCTCCGCAAGCCCTGCTGGCATCATTAGGTTCCCCCACGCTTTCAGCACCACTCACTGCATTAGCTTGCATATTATGCCTGTAGGTCAGCACTGGCTCGCAGCCAGCCAGGCTGCACAAGGGAGGCAGTGGGCAGGGCTGCCTGGAAATGGCAAGGCAGACATGCCCACAGTGGTTAGCATGGCAATCCCAGGCCTAGACATTGAAGCAAACTTCAGACTGATGGCCACAATTCAACGACAGTGCTGCTCCCCCCTCCACCGGCCAGACATGACATGTCTGAATTGGGAATGCAATGGAAAACAATACTTTCTACTTGACTTGGTTTTAAAACAGAAACTTATATTAGAAATGGGACTTTACATGTATTTAATTAAAAACTGATTCCATGACTAAGAGAAGAACAGCCCCAAAAGAAAATGCCAGCATGCACTGTACTAGGCATGGTGCTTTCTGCATGAAGGATAAAATGCCCATCGGTTTTGGGATTAAACATAAATTGGGCATAGTTTTGAGGCTGACCAGTAACACTCCAGATTGAAGAGTCCAAAACAAGCTCCAATTCAAAAGCCACCTATTCCTACACAGTCACTGAAGAATAACAAAGTATATTATGCTCCTTTTTTCATCTCTTCAAAGAAAACAAGGAAGAAAATGAAAAAAAAGTACACTCAGAAATATTCCAATTTCTCCCAAACTTTCTGTACTTTTTTCAGTGGGGCTGGGGGAGCGGTAGAATTAAAACTCAGAGACCACAAGAAACTCAATAGCAAAGACCACGCCAAACACCCAGGTGTCATTTTCAAACTCAGTTCACTCTCATATCTTAATTTTTGAAGCAGACCCACCCCCCTGCAGCCAAACAGCTTTCTCCAAAGCTCCTCAAAACAGCTTTTCTTTTATAGTTACTTAATAATTTTTTTGCAACAAATTAAGTCAAAAGCTACACTCGTAAGCAAAACATATTAATTTCAAAATCTCCCATTTCGCAAATGATACAGTATCACGGATTTTTGCAATTTCTAGGCTTTCTTGAGAGCAAAAGACAGTCTTCTTCCATGTCACCATGCTAGCAGATGTTCTCCCCTGTGTTGTTAAACAAGTCTTGATAAAAACACACTCATGTCTTAATAGAACTGGATGTACCCTGAGTGGCTTTCCCATTTGATCTGCTGTGCGGCTCAGAGGCTTTTTTGTCCGCTTGTTGTAGCACAATGTGTGTTTGGTCCCACAACAGTGACAGCTGACAACTGTTTTTCCTGTTTGCAAAAGCTTTACCGTTCAACTTGAACCAAAAGCATTTGTCATGTTGCATGGCAGTGAAGTAGATTTAATCAGATGAGGCCACTAGCGTTGTCAGTGCCAGGCTGAAAGAATTCCTTAGAACAAAAGCTGGATTTATCTCTCTGGAAGTCTGTGCAGGGAGCAGCAGTGCATCTTTGTGAATGCACAAGGGGGAATCTCAAGAGGAGAAGAAAACAAACCCAAGAGAATATTTTCAGTGCAGTTGAGCCAAAAAATAACTTAAGTTCTTGAGTGACCAGCCAGATGCTCCTGCCAGCCAAGAGCACTGCTGTCAGAATTTTGACAACAAAAGTGAATCTCCGTGTCCCTCTTTCAAATGTCACTAATACAGAGGATGATACATTCTGTGCTCTGTCCCTACATAATTCCATTTCCAGAATAATAAGCATCACCTAATATCTGTTCACCTTCAGCAATCAATGTGCAAAAAATCATTTACAGCAGATGACTGCTCCCAAACTGCAGTGACAATCCTCCGAAATATTCTTAGGAGTTCAAATTCCTTACAAGTCATAACAAAGCATGTACCTCTCCTAGCTAAAGTCAGAGACCATACTATAAAGAAACCCAACAAACAACAAACCATTAAAAGAAAGAAAGTTTTCATCATATTACATAGCCACCAAGATAATATTTTATACTCCTTGTATCCTTTTGGATGATCGAGCCTTTCCAGAAGATTTACACATGTAACTTAACCTCAGAAGGAAAACAATGAAGCCATATATGCAAAAATTCAAATCAGAGGCTTGCAGCATTCCCAAACCCCAACAGCCAGTGAAAAAACAGCAGCTCCACCTTAGGAGCTTTGCTGATTTACATCAACCTAACACGGTCTCATCATGAAGTTGTGCCGTGCAAAGAGGATGCTGGTGCAAGAGGAAGAAGCCCCACAATGACAGTGATTTAGGAAGTCGTATTGTGGTTCTGACCTGCTAGAAATTGGGATGGGGGGGAGGACTAGAAATACAACTCCTATTAAAAATTAGATTGTGAGGCAAAACTTATAAAACAAGGCACCTGAAGAGAATATCTTTGGTGAAGGTTACCTCATCTTCTCATGTGAAGATTCAGAGCTTTCCATCTGCACCAGAGAGCAGGAAACAAAATACTCTTAGTTACCAAGAGAGTGGACACTGACAACGTTATCTTGATATTCCCTTGCGTTATTTTAAAGGGACAGTTTAAATCCGCCCGAGCTCTGATGAAGCAGCTGTCAGAGGAAGAGGTGCCTGCATTTCGTGTAGAGTGTGCCGGTATAGCCGGCTCTCTGGCATGGCCAGACCTCAGCCTGGGGTTTGTCATTCCTATATTGAAAGCTGCCTGCAGTACATTAATGAATTGGAGTTCAGCCTTGCATGAAGTGTTTCAACATTCACTCCAACTGTGCTAAAGGAATTTCCCATTTGCTTTTTTCCGCTAATTAGGGAGCCACTGGGACACAACAGGGCCTTTTGAGACGTGCAGCAGGCCCTCAAGTTCTGCTGAGTCAGGAGAGGGGAGGGATATTTTGATCTACTTGGAAGACAACCTTCAACTTCCCAAATGAGGCTGCAAGCAGGACAGTAGCTACAAATGTTAGATAAGATTTACAACCCACAGGCAGCAATATCCATCTAGACTTACTTAGTCCTTAATCCAGGAGATAAGGCAGCAACAGGAGCTGGTGAATGTACAGATTTTTAAAGACTTAACTCATTTCAGTAAATATCTGCCGTGCCTAGCAAAACACCACGATACCTGAAGCAACTGCTCAAAAGGGACCGGCAGAAAACACATATCTAAAAATCTGTTACAAAGCCTCGATACAGCATTCTGCAATCTCACTGCACCTGCAGACTGTCCTGCTTCTGAACCCAGGCCCACCAAAACAGTGCTCACATTTATAATGCAACAGGCTCAGCAGCTCTTACACATTTATTCTTGATTTTGAACTGGAGATACTAAATTTCAAGAGATATCAGAACTGCTTCAGAAATGCCTTGCAATTTACTGTATCCTGAAGAGACCGAAAATCACTTAGGAGCTGATTTTTTTTAACCTAACTTCAAAACTGTGGAAAACAGATGCCTGTATTCTCATGGGACACTCCATCCATCGTATGCTTTATTTGCATCCAAGGAAAACACCTGCTGTGCTTCAGGTTGTGCAGTGCCAGACGTCTCTGTGATTTCCGCTGTGCAGCAGGTGAGTCAGAAGATCAGCAGCACAGGCCTGAGGGTGTGATCCTCCTGCCACCATAACCTCCCCACTGGAATATCTCCTGCTGTCTTTCACTGCCTGCTGAAGCAGGTGAAACCTCTCATCACTGTTCAGCAAACAGCAGAGGCAGCCCCTCCCACTGTTCCCCGGTGTACTGTTTTCATGAAGCAGCATTCCACCATAATGAGCAGGGTACATGAACCACAACATTTATTTAGAACACACACCAAAGTATGATCATCATAACACTGATGTATTTCAATGCCTTCAGATTGAAATCCAGTCTAATTTCCCATTTAATTTATTTTTACCCTTGCAACAACAACAATAATATACGTTATAACCAAGATTTAAACGTAGTTTCTCTGTTGGCTTGCACTGCTGATCTGTAAGTTAAAATATTATGTTTTATCTGAATATTAAGACATAGAACTAATAACTGGTCAATAGCACTGCAAATTTTTATATAACATACAGAATATTAATACAAACAATTTTAACTGAGATGAATTTTCACAGCTTGCTTGCCTCAACTGGTATTTGAACAGTAGGCTTCACTTCTGCTACAGTACTAAACAATATAAGTCTCTTTCTTTTTCAACTTGATAAAAATTTATAACTACCTTACATTATTAATGGCCTTTTATGCTTCTGAAAGTGCATTTTTTTTCTACAAGACAATAGTGGTCAGCCTAGTGGAGAGAAAAACTGAAGCTGAAAGCTGAATTTCCCCCAGATGTTATCAGTAAATTGGCATCAATACCCAAAAATGCAGTAGGCTTCCCTCTAAACACCTGCCAGGCAAGACATGAACTCAGACATGAGATAGGAGACGCAATGAGAGCAGGACTATCATCAGTAAGGTAATAACTGCTGCAACCACATCTCTCTGCATATAGGAAGCATTTTATTTTCCTCCTGTCCATAATATATATACATTTGCAGTCAGGTCAGGTTTTATAGAATTTCAGAAGCCTCTTCAGAGTGGAAGCCAAAATCCCAGGGCCAGACCCTGGGGAATCTCAGAGAAAAGTGATGTGAGGGGAGACTGAAAGCAAGGATGGCAAAGGAGGCCAGGTAGTAAGAACAGTACTGCGCCAAAGACACCCAAGAAGGAATAAAGTTGCAATGTTTCATTTCCCTTGCAAAACAGAAACCAGAAGCAGTTCCTGCTAAGTCACCAGCTGCACCAACCTCACCCAGGCATGCACATCTTCAAATTCACTTGCATCAAGTGTTTTATTTTCCACTCCCTCCTCTCCCAAAAATACACCATTTACTTCACACTTTCAAAAATCTTTCAAGTACCCATGCAGAATAAATCTAAAACAATCTCCTCTTAAACTAACATTAACACTGCAGCCAAAAATACAATTGAGAACACATAATTTCAGAACAGCTTTTAAAAAATGAGAATGGAGGATATTCCTCTACAACACATTCCCAATTTCTCCAATACTTATTCTTCAGTTCTCTTTACATATTTTTTTCAGCAACGTGAAAACAACTGGGACTTCGAAGTACAACTGCTTTCCATAGAGTTTCAGAAATTTAATTTCTGATCCGTATTGGCACAGAAACCCGCCTGAACAATCAAATCCATCTTCCTCCAACTGAAAAAAAACCAAAATGACTGTATGTCTGTCTTATCAGACACATCTTTCTTCAAATTCCTTGTTTTCTTAAACACAATATTAATTTTAATTTAAAAGAAGCAATTTTTCTTTGTTTACTAACCCCTGATAACCAGAAAGGAAGGAACACCTTATGGGAGTTTCATTCTAAAGTCCTGAGCCTCTTCCTCATTCTGATCCCCTGATTGATTCCAGCAAGCAATAAAAGCACACAACATACAGAACAATCTTACCCAACACATGCAAAGATCACAAGTATTTGTGTGTGCTTCTCAGGGACACAAAGCACCAAAATAAGAAGCCTTAATTCAAGAAGAGAGTCCTGACAGAATGACCAAAAAGAGTTTCCATTCTATCCCAGGAGAACAGCAGCTCTGGGTCTTCCACATCCTAAGCTAACACCCCAACCCCAGGTTACAGAAATCAAGGGGTTAATAAGAAGTCACCATGTTTTCGTGCTTTTTTCACTAAATTAAACCGAGTACCTCATCTGAATTTCACAGATATTAGTACAACTCTTCTATTCACTATAATATAGTCCTTAAAATGTTCTAATTAATTTTACTCTTCAAAATGCATGAAAATTTCACAT
Organism: Ifrita kowaldi; assembly: GCA_013398055.1. Classification (NCBI taxonomy): domain Eukaryota; kingdom Metazoa; phylum Chordata; class Aves; order Passeriformes; family Cinclosomatidae; genus Ifrita; species Ifrita kowaldi. The sequence continues at coordinate 53,217 of VZRS01011849.1, forward strand.
CACCTTTAAATATTTATTGACAGTTTAGATGAATATTTCATGCTGATTCTAAAGAATAGAGAACTTTTTCGTAATATTTCTGTTACTACAAAATGGCAATTTTACACTCTCACATGTGCTCTCAGTACAATGAAAAGGAATTTTTTATCTTATTCAAAGCAAGCTATAAACACTGGCTACTGCAGACAAATAAAAACATCAAGGACGAGTTTTTTGAAAGCTACTTAAGTGATTAGGGAGCCCACACAGCTCCCATTTAAATTAGTGGTAATTGCATGTCTCAATCTTTAGAGCAATTTTGAGTATTTCATTGGTCTATGAAAGATTTTCCCAGTTAAGAGTAGTAAGCTCAGTGTAATTAATTTAAAACAAATTACCTGTGATGTACAATGAAGAGAATTCTCATAGCACAAGTATTTTAAAATGCTAAAATTGACCACAAAAGCTCTACAAACATAGGAGCACAATAAAATTTAAAACCAACCGCCTCATTTCTGCATAATACCTGTCTTCCCTTTCAACTTAGCATTTTTCTGCCTTTTTTGTTTAAAGATCTTTTAAAGCTGCTGGAGATGCAACAGAGTAAGAGCACTGTGGTGGGTCAGACTGACTTAAGGAAGGTGGGGCCATGAACAGCTGAGACAGTAAAGGAAAGGCAGGTGCAAGTGCTTTCCCTGATGGTGAAACAATCAGTGCAGCCAGTGTGGGTTGTTTACACACAAACAGCCCTGTATATTGAAAAAAATCCACCTGTACTAATATTTAATTTAAAACAATCTTTCCTATTGCCACAGAAAGTTCTAAATATTTGTAATTTTAGTAGCCAGATGCACGAAGAGCCAGAGAACCAGCACTTTTAAAAAGTTACATAAGAAAGCAGCCTGACCAGAATAAAACCAGCTAAAACTGTAACAGCAGCTTAGCACATATAGAAACCAAGGTATTAACGCACAAAATGCCTTGCAAATATATTGCCCCTTCACAAAACTTTGTCAGCCAGTAGCAAAAGCTTTGCATCAGGTGGTAGAGATTCCAGACTTCAGTGGTTCCTATGCTAATTCTGCCTGCAGAAATATGAAAACAGGAGCTAAAATCTTTTAGCTAATGCAGAATACTGATACCTTGCTTTTCTTTGTTCTCAGGAAGGCTAAAAATATTCCTATATTTAAGGATATTCTTATATTTTGTAGTCATAAAGTGGGTATAAAGGCAAATGACATGCACCCAAATAGAGGGGTGGAAATAAGCACAGAAAACTATGATTCTTTTCAGAAAATTAACACTGTGGTTAAAACAAAGCACTTGAATACGCTGTGCCACAGTCATCATTACCAACATGCTCATTAGCATTAAATTAACATGGACATGAAATATCAGGATGTAAATTAACAGCAGATGATGCTGTGAAATCGTAAGAAATTACTGTTATTTGCCAGTAATTCAACCAACAAAAGCAAGTTCTGTTTATCACATGTAAACTCCAATACTGTGTTGCAGTTTTGGTTTTTAACTAAAATCAACTGGCAAAAACAAAAAAATGTTACAATTTCACACTCACCTTCTGTTTGGTACTGCTTGTGTTGGATACTAATTACATCAATGATCAAATCCAGGCAGCAATTTCATCAGAATACTAGACTCAGTTTTACAGAAGTAATTCTAATTTTCAGCAGAAACTCTTTTAAATTATTGTCAATTAGATCTTCACGCTCTTCCCCAAAGACCTGAACTGTAATACATCCCAAGTTTTTTAAGGTTTCACTTTAGCATTCTCTGCCAAAGTGACCATAATATTATGATCAAAAACACATTTGCAATAATTACGCCCTAAATAGTTCGCTGCACATCCATATATTGACTTACACTGCAGAGGTCAGATATTTCATGGTAACTTAAAATTCTGCATATCCTTCTCATCCATCGCAGGGTATTCCATGACATGAAACCTGTACTGCATTCAGCAGCCATCCCAACACCCACACCGAATGCTCAGTCAGAGCAGGCAGGTGGCAATAATTAGAAGGAAGATAAGCTGAGGTGACAAAGCAACGAGAGCACATCAATTACTGCCTGTCACTCAGACCAGGGAGCCTCTCGGAAGACGGACTGATACCACTGTGTCCTTCCCTATTATATTCAGCTTTTCTCACCTTCATTTCCTCAAAATGGAAGGTCGCCACAATACCACCACATTTTTTAATATAATGATTTTTTCACAATTATTCCCTGTATGCACAATACAAATTAATGTTTGGCTACATCTCACAGGCTGCACACTGTACACAGAACACTGCCATGACTTCCAAAAAGTAGGTCATGTGACAGTAGTAGGCATGAACACTTCTGTTTGAGGAAGAAAGAGGTGATTCCAGAATCATTTGATAAGATTTGTTTTGGCAAAAAAACATGAACTATGTATATAGAGTCTGCTAGCAAAGTTTATCAACAGGAGATAAGGGAAAGGGGGTGAGAATGAAGAATATAATGCATAATAAAGGCATATAATAAAGAGAATACCTTTGCATCTTGCAGCTCCATATACATACAAAGATTTTTATATAAATATGTATATAATTTTATACAAATGTGTAAATGTTTATTATGTTTCCTGTATAATTTTAGATACCGATATTTATCTTTTATATTCATATGCACACAAATATATCCAAGTGTACGTCTCCATCTTGAGAAATAAGTAGAGACACTGCACTTCAACTCCTTAAGGGGTAAGAGCAAATACACTCCCATGCACCCACCACAGTGCTGACTTAACAGCAAGAAGTTCAAACAAAATAAACCCTAATTTTGAGACCTTGAAAATTCTCACAGAACAAGTTTGTCATCCCTTCCCTCTCTCTGCTGACCATCCTACAAGCAGTCAAAGAATTCAAGTCACCTATGATCCACAGCTGGTTTACAAGTAATTCTTTAAGTCAGTTTTAACATGTTTCCACCCCATCTTTTCTTCCATAGGATTTTATAGTCCAATGTCCAAACGTATTTTTGCCTTTAAAAAAAGCAAAGCAAAATTAAACACTGGCTTTAGACAACCAGTCAAACTACCCATATAACTACATGATTACAACAAACCCAACCCAATCTAATGGATGCATGTCATGCAGTCTGTGTAACTTGCAGCCATCCTTCCTTCTGGTGATGCTGCAGCAACTAAGGCTTAAGGTACAGGACAGCAAGACAAGAGGGTTCCAGCCACAGGTCAACAAACAGGGGACTGGCCAGATACTGAACCCCTTTAGACAGCAACTGTGCACAGACATAATCAAGTTTTACTTCCATAAAATAGATGGAGGTCAAGAAAATCACGGCTAAGAGATTCTTCCTTGCCTTTCATCCTGGACTTCAAAAACTTCCTTTTAAATCCAGACAGCCATTGAAAATGGCTGATTTTCAAGCTAATGCATTTAGTGGAAAATGCTCTGACCACCATTAGAGCAGATGGTTGGCGCAGTCACTAATGTGACACACAAAGCTTTACCACCCTTTTCTGCACATCTTCCTCTTCCATCAGAGGCCACAAGTGCACATCTCCTATTCACTGTTCTATCCTCCAATAACACTTTTATACCCAATATAATTGCTTGTGTTAATTGGCAGCGCAAAAACTCCCCACAAACAGTAGACTAAGCCTGAGAAATGACTGAGAAATTAAAAGAGCCCATAATGCCATGTTTGCTTCAGCTCACATTCAAGGTATTCAAAACCCTTTTTATTTGCTACTCAATGACCATTCTCTTAGGATGACAGAAAGACGCAAGGAACAGGAGGAAGACCCTGAAAGCCGTTCCTAGCTTGCACCCAATTCTCTGCTGGACACCCCTCAGCCCCCCATGCCCGATGTGCTTTGTGCTGGGCTGAGAGCAGGAGGCTTGCAGGTAATTTAAGAGGGGATCACTCATACTCTCCCTCACAGAACAGCGTTGTATAGAAATCACAGTAGAAAAGACAGGATGTTTTCATATCCCTTGGGACAAACAGAGCCATCTCCTGCAACAGCATACACTGTGTCATAGGAATTCCAGTACCTGCAGCTCTACGTTATTAGTGAGTCATTTCAAAGATTAGAAATAGAAACCTTTTAAGTGCTTGTACACCACCACCCAATATTATTACGGAACACTAACAGCTGAACACTGCTCATCTCCCAGAAAAAAAAACCCTCTTTTTTCAAAATTAAACCAATAATTTCTTCTATAATACATAATAATTTTGTTTCATCCATGTGTGCACTCCATCTATTGCCTTTCAATCAATCATTCAAAACCCATTTCATGGAAGAAAAGACAGAGCTGAAACGCTTTATCTTCCTAAACAATATATAGTCAAGAACCTGATGTGCCAACCATAGGAAACCGATGAGTGTGTGTCACCTGGGAGTGGTGAGCACCCAGAGCAAGAGAAGAGGCAAGGAGGCCAGCGAAGGTGCATCACTGAAACAAGTCTCACCAAGAAGTACTTTGATTAATGGATTTAACTGTAGTTATAAAAATTTCTGTGGTCATGCTGAATAAAAGCAGCATGTTGCTGAAATCTGAGAAGCATCCTGGAATGCATCCTAAGCACCACCTTCCTTTGCAGGTATGCATCCTACTCCGGTCCCTGCAGCGCGGTGTCAGCACGGTTTCACCCCGCACACTTCACTCCCACAGGTGACAGTGAGGAAGCACGTGGAACATCCAGCATGGCTGGAGAATTCCACAGAGGCAAGCAAGAGGCAGCAGCTGCCTGCGCAGTGCCGAGCTCCACATCGCTGTATGGTTTTGTCTTTATGAACATCAGATCAGATCCATGAAGTAAAGCATGGTATGAAATGAGTCCAGCTGCTCTGCTGGTCAGGGCACTGATGTGCAAATCAGAGCTCTCTCTAACTGCAAGCAATTAAGATTTTAAGTCATCGTCATTATTTAAAATGACTGAGAAATGAAAAGAGCCCATAATGCCATGCTTGCTTCAGCTCAAAGCATAACATTGTTTTCTTTGCTTACAAACAAACTCTTGAATCAATTCATCTTCTTAAAAATTGATAAATACTCATTTCTAGTAGTCATCAGCTTTCTGTTCAATAAATAAATAGAAATTGAAGCTCTTATGAATAGGTGCTTCCTGTTGAACATCAAAACCATGCTAAAAACTGCACTTTCTGTAAAAGGTACAATATGTAAAATTTCTTTGCAGCTGATTTTGTAGTTTCCCTCTAGGTAGATTATAATTGTAAAGCCACAACTGATTTATTTTAAGTCATCTGCATGTGTTAAAATCTCACAACTGCCCTACGTCTTTTCCCAGAAAAACAAAGAAACAGCATTAGGTTTTCTCTCCGCAGCTTCAAATAGCAGATGGGAAAATACCTAGTTCTTTATGCAAGTGAAAAATATATTCTGCGATCAATGAGCTCAGGAACTGCAACATAACTATAGGACTGCTACAACCTCAAACCTGTCCTGAGCCACAAAATAAAAATCCCAACAGAGTTCAACTATTGTTAACACTCAGTGGTGAATCAGTGCACTGTAGGTCAAAATAAACCCAAGGGATCATTATCTTTTGCTTAACACATGAGAAATGGCTTTACATTCAAAACAGTTGTCTCAATAAACAATTTTCAAGACTCTGGAATATTGTAGAAAACATTTAAAATTAACTACCTCTTTTAAAAATAATTATATATGTTGCTTGTTTTAAAAAGTTCTCCCTCCCTTACTTCCCAAAAGGAATTTCCAGTGAGCTAAGAGGTGGTGAGTCAAATTTTCTATTTTACTGATGTATGTACATGTGTATGTGCAAATTTCTTCAATATAAATACATATTTTTAAAACTTACTTGCTTCCTCACTCCAAACCTTGCTGGGGAAAAATGTAAAATGAAAGCCTCTGTCAGGAAAAAACAGAAGAGCAGGGGAGGATGAAGACATTCTAAAATAAGTTGAAATGAAGTTTTAGAAGCAACTAGAAACCATTTTCAGGCCAGTAGTTTATTAAGAAAAGACTTCGTCAGCATAAAATGAAGGAAATTATATGACTGCCTTTGGAGCCCAGACGAAAGCCAATGAAACAGCACAGGAAGGTGGACAAGTAACAGGTTTCAGCTTCCAGTTTCACTGCAAAGGTTGAAAAGGGGATGGAGAAGAGATGCTGGGGGTGGGAAGGCAAAAGGATGTGTCCAGAGGCAGAACAGGTGTTTTGCTGAAAGTGTACATAGCCAAGCAAAAACATGAAGCATGAAATACACGTTTCTGATACTCTTTCAACTAGAACCTATCAAAAAATAAACTAATTCTGGACAACGGTGACAGCAGACTCATCTGAATGGAGACACAGTTCATGCCTATCACAAGGGGAAGACACCAAAGAGCCAGTGTTGTTGAGGAAGCTGGGGGAGCCTCGGCACTGCACACTCCCCGGGCTGGAATTCGCTTCAGGGGCCTGGCAGTCAAACAGACCCACATCCATCCCACCTCCTGCTCAAAATGCCCACTCCAAGCATGAGGTTTCCCTCTGCAGCAGCCCACAGCCAACAAGGCTGAGCGCTGTGACTAAGTGGGAATACATGCTGAAAAGCAAAGGATAAAATAAAAAAGCAACAGAAACATATTTACATGACCAATATGCATTTTTTACGACTGTAAAGCTCTAACTTGTAACTACATGTTACATAATACGAAAAAATACCTTTCACAGTCACTGACCAATTGGTGTACATCACCACCCATTTAGGAGGGCTAACAGAACTAAAGCTGCTGCACCAGAGTTTAAGAACTTTCTGTTCTGTGTAGTTAACCAGACTTGATGAAGTTGTTCCACGGAACACAAATATTTGGCTTCCAAGAAGACAGATGTCCCACACATCCACACAATCTTGTTGGTTTATTCTAATGAAGGGCTGAGGTTATGAAGCTTAAAATGTAACTTTGTTAATTTGAATTATCAGAGTTTACGTAATTCAAGATGCCCAGACTCTCCACTTGGTCAAACACTCCCAACAAATGGGACCGAACTGCTTTCAGGAGTTAAATCTTGCAAACTTACATACCCAAATAATTTTGGATTACGATAGCAGCAGTTGCAGAAGGAGAGATTTCCATGCTATTATCCCCAGTACATGGGAATTACATATTTAAGTCCTTATCAGAGTCTGCATTATCTTGTCATTGTTAATACACAACAAAGTTCAATGTTGTTTAACAATTGGAACAGTCTCGGAATACTAGGTCGCAATTGACAATGAACAAAGACTCTTCTCCAAGTTGCCTCAAATCGATGGCCAGGGTTTATGGCCAAAATTAAAAAATAGGCATGTAAGCATATTACAGTATGAAGCACATACACAGACAAGCTTACAAATCCAGGTATTGTCTAGTTATGTACAAGGCACGCACTGTTCAGATGTGCTGTTTAATATTGTATTTATATTCATATGATCCCCTCACAAATGGATGTAACTCAATAATCTTCACACACACCCTGTGAAAGAGACAGAGGTACCACTAACCCTCCTTTACTGAAACATTTAATGACTTGCCCCAGGTCACACAGGAAATCTGTGGTGGTGAAGCAGGGAATGGCTCTCCTGGGATCTCTGAAATCCCATCTCAATATTCCGGCCACACTGCCACCCGTCCTCAGCCGTACTTAATACGACTAAATTACTGATGGCAACAAATACCAGAATCTGACTTTCAGATGAGCTGATTTGTACAATGAGTCAATCCATAACTTTTGTCTCCTTCAGACGCTTAGATCGATGGGCTGTATGCCCAGCACGTTATAATAACCCTGAAAAGCTTTTGGCTCAGCCTGCAAACACATTAGCATTAACTTAAATCTGCTGCTTTGTTTACTATAGGAGATATCTGCTTGTGCTCTATGCCCAAGTGATACCAATTAAAGAGACCCAAATACAGAGCTCACAGAGCACTACAAGACTAAAGCTACCCATGAACACAAAATTTACTAAACTTTAAATGGTACTTATTCTTCCAAAGTATTATGGTCTGACAGTCACATTTGTCTTTTCCAGCCATGGACTTGTCATGATTTACTTTCAGAACCTTCCCCAAAAAGCGATTCAGAAAGCGTTAGAAACTGGCTCCCCTCCCACTGCTTCTGAAATGGATTAACGTGACTCCAGCCTTGGATCTGCATAACTACAAATTACAGTGAAGCCACCCTTGATTTAAGCTGTTGGAGAGCACGACAGGGAAATCACCAAAAATTCTGCTCTTTCAGCTCTTTAAACCCATTCATTACAAAGTCTGCAGGGCCACACAGGTACCAGAGTAAATCACTTGGTGGGAAACAACATCACCCAGTAACAAGAGGCTTTTCTTATTTCCTTGGAGGTACAAATGTAGCAGAGCCAGGAGGGGTCTAATTATTCTCAGAACACCCAAGCAGCATTGGAAGTGGTAATTTATTGACCATATCAGTGTAGCTTAGTGCACAGAATGAAAAGACAAGTAAAGGATTGTATCGAGACCACTGAAATGCCCACAGCTTGCCAGGGTAGGCAAACCAATGCAAGCCAACAAAGGAATTTGGCAAAACCATAAACCAGACTTATAATAAAGCCATACCTGACTTTTACTAGGCTTTAGCAAAATAAGATGAAGGTAAGACTTGAATTTCATTTTTTAAACATTTAGAAACAAGTTTGGGAATGGGTACATAGACAGCCTGCTGAAATCCAGAGTCACTAATTATCCAGATGGGCAGCTAGGGAGCCGATCCAAAAAATCTATCCAGGTCAGCAGAGTGGTTTTTATCAATGGCAGTGGCCACCAGATCAAGCCCTGGAATACCAGTGCTGACCTGACTAGTACTGGCTTGGCCTTTAACTCAAGCAATAACCACCATCGAATGCCAACCTCCGTACAGCTCTGCCCTTCAGTAAGCACAGAGTGTGGAAATAAAAATGATATACACTGCACCGAAGTCAAACAGAATGGCAAAAGAATTCATTAAAATGTGTTTTCTTGCTCTTCTATACCAGCCCACTCTTCCATCTTGTGCTACTAAAAAAAGTAAAGGTTTCTGAGTGAAAAGTGCAACAGATTCACAAACACATTTTCCAGCAGATACAACATCCTACTCTCCAGTAACACCTCCACACAGCTCAAGCCCGTTTTGCAGAAAAATGAGGGAAGCAAACAGCAACAGGGGAATTTCACAGACACGGCCCCATCCATGCAAAGTCACTCATGGCAGCTTAAGTATGTTCTTAGAATGGATTTTCCCTCTTGAACACTCCACCAAAAACAAAAATAGAGTAAAATAACTAAGACTAAAATGGTAAAGATGAATTAACATCTCTGGTATCTCCTTTTTTTCCTCACCTCTATGAAAAGACAGCGATAGGAGAAAAAGCAAAGGTTAAATCAATCTGTCTTTTGAAGAGGTGACACGCCCAAGGGCCTTAGTCAAGGCTCCATCCTTGGCTCCTGCACAGTCAAGAATCTGTGCACTGCTGCCAATGGAGCCTGGAAATCGTTTGGTGGAGCACTAGACATGAACACCCTCTACATTCAGCTGTTTAGTATCAGAAATGTTAACTAGCATTGCTTGATTGTATCAGGAGGAAAACTAAATAGGAAACAAGCATTTAACATGCATGTCTGATATTCAGGCTTCTCAAGGAGAAAGAAAGGGAAGGGAGAAAACCTCGGTAACTGAGGACATTTTGCTTCCCCCGAGCCCCCATTCATTCAAAGAGAAGAATCAGAAACCCCGACAATCTCCTCTAGCAACCCCCTCCCATCACGTAGAAGGGAAAATTTTTCTGGACAGCTCTTCACAGAGGACACAGAAAAAATTGACAAATCTCCCTCTGCCTCTTCCCACTTGGCATGATGATCTTTCTCACCCGACGACTGCAGAAAGGCAGAGGTTGCACGACTGAGGCAAGCCCCACTTCCCTGCAGCTATTCCACAGATGCAGCAAGAGCACCTGTGCCTACCAACCCTACACGGCTCTGAGATGGCACAGAGAATTCTCTCTGCATCCAGCAATATGAATGGGGGCTCCTACCCGATCCCCTCATCTGCCTGACGTGTTACTTTGGCAGAAGGCAGACTTCCTGCTTCTGCTGGAAAAAACGAATTCCGATTATTCCTGCCTGATACTACATTTTAATAATTCCTTACACAAGACAAGCTCCGTGGCTGCCACTGACAAATACCAGTGGGAAAAAGAAAAACCACAAAACCTCACCACCCAAGCCACAGCCACGAAACACGACACCCTTGCACGGGCCCTTGGATGGACAGGGACCCCGGGTAACTTACTGACGGGTGTATTCCTTCCTCAGCGCCGGGTTCCTGCAAGCCGCCAGTCACAGCGCCGGTGCTGCCGCAAGCCGCGGGCGCTGCCAGCCGCCCCCCGCCTGTGACAGCACCGAGCAGGGAGCCCTCCCTCTCCCCTCCCGGTACGTCCAAGCTTGCTCACGCCAGATCTGGAACACGAGCACGCAGGACGGCACGGAGCCCGCTGCTGCCCCCGCCGGGCGGTGGGGACAGGCGGGACCCCCGCCCACTCGCGGACAGCGGCGGGGCGGAGGCTTCCCGGCCCGCCGTGACACCCGTGGAGGCGGCCTCGGCCCCGCACCGCCCCTCTGCCGGTTCTCCTCCGTAATCCGCGTCCGTCGCGGGGGAGGAACCCGCGTGGGCACCCTCCAGGCTCGGCTCTCACGAGGGGCGGAGTGGGGAGCCACAGCCTCTGACAGCCTACGCACACACACCACTGTGTTTCGTTCCCCTACTCCCCTCTTCCCGCAGCAACGGACAGAAGGTACATCTGGGACAGCGGCTGGCGAGCTATGGATAAGCCAAGCACAGAAGCTGTGCTGGGAGTAGGGAAAAGGAGGAAACTAAGCAAAGCAGCTGCTTCCAAACAGCTTTGCTGAGCCACGACGAGGCCAGCAAATGCTGCTAGTTTTGTCTAAAGACCTCTAATTTTGCTTTACTGCTGCATTATAATATATTTCTGAGACTACAGCTATGCTAAAATAATCATGGAATCACAGAATGGCTTGGGTTGGAAGCGATCTTGTAGATTACCTCCTTCCAACACCCCTGCCGTGGGCAAGGACACCTGCCCCTAGACTAGGTTTCCCCAAGCCCTGTCCAACCTCACATCACTTTGCTCCACATGCTGACTCATGTGGTCTGAGGAGATGTTCAGCTGCATGGACTGAGCAAAGCACAGAACACAGGGGCACTCAGAAAATACCACCTGGTTCAAAGATGACAGGTAACATCTCATTCTTCTTCTATTATATCACCACTTCAGCATAGAATGGACAAAGTGTGGTGCTTTTCAAATTTTAAGGCTTCCTCAGTGCAACAACAGGAACTTACAGTGAAGGGCACCACGTATTTTCCACGGCTGTGCACTCTTCCAAAAAAGAAAGCTCAACAATTAAGCATACAAAATCTTGTAGTGCAAGCACATGGATACTGAAGCCAGAATTGTTTCGACCACATAAGGTTTGATAATTTTACTAAGAAAATATTAACCCACACATCAAGAAGAAACACAAAATACCCTCTGATGTGCTGCAAAAATCAGGAGACTGGGGCAAGGGTTAAAGGGAACAGGAAATACGAAGACATGCAAAAACAGAAAGAAGCTATTCTGTGAAGCTGTACACATTAGCTCTTGTCAGTGCTGTCTGGAATCAACACTGAGAAAGATTTAACAGTACTCAATACTCCCATTAAAACTGTAAATGAGGTTTTAAAAAAAAAAATCTAGCATAACTATCTTAACAGATCTCTTTCTGTACATACCCTCCCCCCTCCAAATTAATTACGTTATGCTTCCACATCACTGACATAAAACAGCTAAGTGACCTACAACATCATTCTGAGACCAAAACAAGCACTGGTACTGTGTGTGCAGCCCGATGAGGCAGGGCATTCTGAATCCTGCAGCACAAAACATGCACCAAATGCAACGTAAAGTAAGTCAGTAATAAAGAAAGCTGGGAAATTGCTGCACTGAAATATGTGGCATGAAACATTCATTTGTTTTTGCCCATTCCTCCTTCTCTCATTTTCCAGATACATCTAAGTTGTTTCATTCATAGCAAATGGAATCAATAATGCTTTTAGCTCCAAGTGCATAAAGAGTTCCGCATAATACTGCACCCACTTCAAATCTAACCCCTTCCGGAATTACACAGGAACAAATCCCAAGTGTAAAAGAAATTCTGGAGCAGGCCCAGCACAGCCATAGAGAAGGGTTTTTTAATAAGTAAATACACATATATATACACATGCACTGGAGCTTTGGGAAGGATGGGGAAAGCAGCAGTATTTCAATGCTGCTTAGTGAATTGGGTGTCAAAGTAGCTCTTAGGGGGAGCAAGTCATTTCACTAATTAAAGCTGTTCTTCCATGTTTCAATTCCTGACATTTGAGCAGTCCGGTTGTCTTGCCATGGGCAGAATGGAACATGCCACTGAGCTCAAGTCAAAGGCTGATCACTTGTGACTCAGCTCAAATTAAAATACACAAATAAAGAGCTAAACCGACAGGTTGCTATCCAAAGATGCATCCATACCCACTGAGCTTCAGAACACCTTGCCCAACATGGAGTTAAATTACCTTTCTTACATCACAACTTAACTAACAAAAACAAGTGGCCAAAACAACCTCTCATCAACCATCAGAACAAGGAGTCTTCTCCTGCTAGGAATGTTTCGAGGGTTTCACTATTAAATAAGTTTCCTGCACAGTAACAGGCTACTAAAGAAAAATATTCTCTCCAGCATCAATCCCTTCAGAACTAAGCTGACAAAGGCCAGCTGTGAGAAGAGCCCTTCATGCGCTGTCTCCTAAACCACTACAGGAAGGACAATCATCACCTTCCAGGCACAGCAAGCCACAGAGCAGCAGTTGCCAAATGCAATTAGCCCGGGTCTGCAGAACAGCTTTAGACTACTGGAGATCAGAGCCTCACGTGTTTCAAAGGCAACGTGGTTGGTTTGGGGTTTTTTAAGTTCCATTCTCCATGACAGTTACTTCATGAAGGTAACAGCAACACTGAGCCTGGAGATCCCTCCCAAAAGGAACTGCTCCTGAAGGGATGGATCAGAAATTTTACAGAACTCGATCCATATTCCTCCCATAGGAGGAATATGGATCCACCAGCAGAGAGGGCAAGACAATATCTACCCACACATTCGGGTCTCTACCTTATCTATCCACCACTAACCCCAAACCAAATCCCACAGAGTCATTTGACCAAGCAATGGGAAAAGCAAAGAAAAAGGATGGTGCTTATGGTCCTTGACTTCTGCTTCCAAAACCTAGGGGTTTTGAATGGAAACCCATTGGGAAACATCACATGGCCAAATTAGCAAGTGAAGGATGCTGGGGAGTCATTTTTTGCTTCAAAGGGTAGGTTCAAACAATTGCCCTACACTCTTTCCATTTTTCTTCACTGTTGTTTGCCTTCCCTTTCCTTCCCCTCAAAGCCTTACTGGTAAGGGAATCTAACTTCATTTACAGCGTTGGCAAAAGGAAGTTCTCTGGTATTTATTAATTTCCAGCATTATGTCTTCCTAATTAAATTTCTGTGCATCTCTGTTCAGTGTTAGGGCCAGAAGCGAAGGAGGTGTCTCCTGCAGTTCAGCCACCAGCACGAGCCAAACTAAGGCTTTTTCCAAAGCTCACAACAGGAACAAGCAGCTTTCCAACAAACCTAACAATTCCCTGGGGAGCTGGAACCACAACTGGCAGCTTCCGTCAGCATTCCCAGAGATGATCACACTGTAATCCTTACACAAGCTCAGATCCACAGGGTGGATCTACTCCACAGTATCCAGCAGAACTCAGATTCTGATTTTTCCGCCCAAGAGAAACTGTAGTCTTATCACATCAATTCATCCTACAGCCTGTGGAAATCAGAGCTACAATGTTCACTCACTGAGATAACAAAATTTGCTATAAAGCACAAACTTGGAAAAATCACATTTTTGCTAATTGAGTACAACCTTTCCTCAGGCTTTCACCCACCCCTTAAGGGATGCTTATTATCTTCTGGGATTAAACTCTCTGCAGAAGTCTTTGGAGTGTGCCAAGAGTTACTTCCCCTTACACATAGGCCATTCCCAAACCAAATTTATTGAGAATACTTTTCCCACTGCACCTAAAGGCTGGCTGGGAGACAGTACGTGGAGGAGAATGAGCAGAGACTGAAGAGTAAGATGCTGGCAGGAGGCAGTGTGAACAGGGAGGATTTTTATAGTGTCTCCTTTTTCCACTTGAAAATAAAAAGAGTTCTCAGTATTGGGATACACCCCCTCAGCCTACAGATGAATCTGTACTTTTAAACAAAAGCTTCTTGTTAAACAGCAACAATTAAAAACAAAAACACCCTTAGCACACTATATATTTTAATGGAACTGTCCTTGACGAGCAATATGAAGGCGAATTCATTTCCTGTCAGCCTGACTCAGTCTAATGGACTTGGAGGCTGCAGTTTTTCCACTCCTCCTAATGACTTGTTGCAATGGAGATGAGTGCTCTGCGTACAGCAATGCCATCTTCTGGCACAGTTCCTGTGAGAAAGGCCGCTTGCCGAATACCACTAAAAGAAAGCTCCTGTTTTGGGAAAACAGAAACTCAGACTCCACAATAAATCTTGAATATTTCCCCTCTCCACTGCACTTGCTGTTGGGCTGTAATTGTTCAAGGGCTTAGAGAGAGGCAGTGGGAACACACAGAGTGTGCTGCTGTAGGAGCAAACTCACTCAAGTGTCTCCTAAAGGCGCGCCAAGTACAGCACTGAGAGTGAGCACTTACAAGCTGAAGACAGGGATGAGTTCAAAGCCCATGGACAGAGGAGTCTGGCAGGAAGGGCAAGTAGTCACCCAGAGCCAACTTTGCGTATCCCTGGGAAAATCAGCAAACATTTCACACGTCTGAGTTATTTACCTTTTGTATTCCCAGACAGAAAATCAATATTAAGCAACAGCAAAGACTGAAAACATGTGCTATTTACACTGAGGAAATAAACATGGGCTGGCAATCCATAACTTCCTCACCGTTCTCACTTGCTCCTGAACAATCTCCATTTGGCCTATGGAGGTGTAGCAGGACAGGCTTAGGATAAAGATTTCCCACTAAATCCAAAACCATCTGCTTTTTTTTCCCCCCACCAAAATTTGCAAGGTTCATGCTACAAATATGCACTGAGAGTACAGATTTTAGACTGAGAAAATCAGATCTTAAACAGTTCCAGTCTGAAAAAATACCTGAGAAGAAACAACACTGTGGAATTCCTATCAACTGTGTCATTTGATACCAAAAGACCTCCCCGGGAATCAGATACACTGCAGAGGTGCTAACCTGGCAATCTCAGCCAAAACGGCCCATGTTCTGCTGCTTCTAAGATACCCCCACCAGTAAGATGATGACCTGCCAATTGCAGTTGATTCCTTTTTCTCTCTGACATTTTCATTTTGCAACTCATCCCAAGACCTCAAAAAAAAATACTTTGCAGCACCCATAAAAGCACAATTTCATTTTCTCCCCACCAATGAAAAAATAATTAAAGAAATTGGTTTTTGTGACTGAAATCACCCAGTCTGGTTCTCAGATATTTGCTCATTAAAAAACGCATGCCCTTCACATACTTATTAAATAAAAGAGCATATTTTAAATGTTTATGCCTTCACCTATGAGAAAGATATTTTGGGCTGTAATTTCTCAACAGTCAGACAAAGCTGAAAGTGTTCTGCTTTCATTTCCAATTGCTTTGATGCCTTCCATTGTTTTTTCTTTGCTTCTTTCCCACTCTAAGTTTTGTTTACCTCTTCTCTTTCCCATGTATTCCCATTTCCCAATTCCCATAAACAGGGGCCCTCCCCAACTTCCCTGTACAAAAGTTATCCTCTTTTGCTTTTGCTACTGCCCTTAGTTAAATGCAGTTTTTACAGAGGGTCCCCTCTGTGAAGACTATTGCCTTCCTCCATGCTTGTAATCTACCTCTTAACAAATGGTTAGTGCAAAAAAAAGCAACGAGAAAATATTTATTTTAGAGAAAGGTTTACCAGTTACTTTTTAAAGAAGAATTCCACAGATTTTGGACTTGAAAGAAGATATGTGACAAATACCACCAAAAGAGTTTTCAGAGCACTTCTAGTCCTAGTTTTCTCTCTCATGCTGGTGAACAAGTTAACTGGCTGTCACATCACAGGTGCCATTTTTTTAGAACCATAACCTTTCAATCTGAGTTTCCCATGCTGATGCTCACAAGAGCCAGGTTTGTTTTAGAACCAGTTTTAAAGAACAGCCGCTTTGGCAAACCAGACTGTCTGAATCTGTCAGCATCTTGGCCTGGCACAACTCAAGGCTGTGCCCCGACAAGAACACCTTCCAATCTACGCTGCTAAAGCATTAGAAGGAAACGAGAGGAAGAAATGCAGCTTTGCAGCCATCAGAATTGCTCTAGGAGATGTCTGAATTATTTGAACAACATTAAAGTTGCAACGTGAGTCACATTTCAAGAAAATGTGTATGGGAAATGTCTGTCTGAAATGAATTCTTAGGTGTCTAATAAAGAGAAAGCTCCAAGTAAACTGCTTCCCAAAGTAAGTGTGTCTAGATACTCTTATTCCCATAGATTCCCATTAGACCAAGGTCAAGAGTTACAGATACACTCCCTTCTCTCAACATTTCTTACTAGTTAATAATAATTTGCTACCAGAAATTTTGTGTCTCATCTCTCACAATTTTGGATATTTCCAGAGGAAAATGCTTTGATCAGGCCCTACGCTGACATTTTGGCTGAAAGAAGGGATGCATGTATGGAGGCCTGACCTACAGTTCAAGTGCATTTTTCAAAAACTGTTTTGATTTATCTGGTAAACCATTCTATAAAAAACAGCCAGGCAGGCACTTCCAAGAAAACAACGCTATTACTGGAAATATCTTTGGTTAAATAAAACTTACCCTCTGGAGACATTTACATAACAACCACTAGCACTGGCCCAACATATGTAGTAAATAGAACAAACAGGCAACCACACTCACTCAAAACACGAGGCTGAAGAGCTGACACAGTCAGGTTTGGGTTTAAGGCCCTTTCAGCCAAGCATCCTGTTTGTTTCTTCCTCTGTGGGAGAGATCAGCCATCCAAAATAATACTGCTTGGGACTTGCTGCCCAAATACTCAATCACTGCCTAATTTTGCTTTTTAAGAGTATTTCAGTGTTAAAGTTTTGTAATCATCGAGCAACACAGCAAATGCCACAGTTATGTCTAGCAAATACACAAAAGTTGTACAATCAGCAACAAGGCAACTTATATGAAAAATGGTGCTACTGACATTTTGGAAGCTGCATATTTATTTTTCTTACAAAGCTGTAAATTACTAGCTTAAAGCTACTCCAATATCTCAGTTATTTATGCATTAGTACATACGATACCAGGATGAAAAACCCATTTTTAAAACCTTACCCTTCCATCTCACCAGGAGCACCTTGAAGTTAACCACGCTTCCAGTAGAGCTGTGCCTGCAAGCAGCTGATAATCCAGCAGGGCAATTCCAGAGGTGAGGATACAAACCATCATGCCTGGGTGCAGATGCTTGAAAGCAAAAGCTACATTCTTACCTCATCATTAGCAAGTTTCCTCTCTGTGAGCAAACAGCAGGGTGTCTGACAAGCTTTTGCAGAGATATGTGAAATCAAGATCTAGTCTCCAACAGATGTAAATTCAACCTCTCACAAGATGAAAACAGTATCAACAATGAACATGTTGCTAATTTCAAGATCTCATTATCTGAAAGGTCTTGTCATACAGGTTTAATAGGTCCAACTTTTGCTAGATCTGGCAAACCTACACTTAACAAAGAATTCTAATACCCAACATACGAAAAAGCTTAGGAAATACAAACCAAATTGAATTAAAAAGCACTTAGGGCCAAATGTAATAATTCTGCAGATCAGTGGCTGAACACAGTGGGGTTTTTCCTGCTGAGTTATCTCTTCAGAGACTTCCCAACTACACAAACCAGGCAATCTTGCACACGTGCCTACAGGGTTCTTCAGCCAGTGCAGATGTTTAACTACAGTCCTTCCTTTGTGAGGGCATTTAAAAACCCTTAAGGCACAGAGGACAGTGTGATACACAAACACATTTGTACACAGGATATCTGAAACATGTACACTGTTCAAATATTTGGCTAGCTATACGACTTTTTTCCTAAAGTTCTTGCATCTGGGTAAACACAAGCATTTCCCATGTCTACTGGTGTCCAAATTCCTCATGAGCAATCCCAACAATGTAAATTTGGAGTCGGAAGTGAAATATTTGTCTTGTCAATTAACATACACCAGCAATCCCTTTTCAATAGTGTTTGTGTCTGGCAGCACAGTCAAACACTGGGCTCTGGTGGCAACACCAAGGCTACTGGTTGGTTTTGGGGTTTTTTTAACAGTTGTGGGGTTTTTTTCCCCATATTCAGAGTAACACCTACTGGTCTTTAATCCCTGCAGCTTCAAAATGAAGTACACCAAAACAAGGCAACTCTGTGGAGCTTACATTCAGGGCCACAGATGATGTAGCTGCTGCTCCACACCACATTTCAGAGCTGGTTTGACACTTCTCTTTGGAGCAGTAGCTCAATGCCAGCTGAGCAGAGCACTTGTCAGGTAAAACAGGATTACTGAATGCTCCTTCCTCAAGAAGGTGAGACATGACTGCTCACAGCAGAGAATCATGATTGATGACAACTCGTCTCACAAACCTGATACAGACCTCTGAATTTTTTTTTTTTAACTGACATAGAGGCTGATCCGCCCTTTAAAAACTTACTGTTGTTTTATCTCCTATTGTGGGAGATGCAAATAAAAAGCTGCCTAAATCAAGACAAAAGTAACTTCACCTGTGACCTGCAACATTTCGTTTAGACTTAGAATATCCCCATCTTTCCTGCTTCCTTGTTTCCAACTGTTTCTGGCCACCAGTGTAAAATTTTCACATCAGTTTTCCAGCTTCACAGTAGAATAACTCATCAGTCTAATGACTGGTGCAATGTAAGCAGTACGCATCTAGATGCCACACTGCTTTCACTTTGGCCGGAATTTAATCCTTAACAGAGACATTTAGTTACAAGCAAGAGATACAATTACATCTGCACAGGTTTTCCATCCACAGGAGGTATAGAAAACCAACACAAAATGCCAAGCGCAAATCCTTGTCCACTATTTAGATGTTAGAAGAGAAGGACTTCTCCAAATGTGTACTGATTTCTATACACATGTTTATGTTCATCTAAATTTGATATTTATATCGCATAGATTATATAGATTATACATTAAATGAGTTCTGAGAGAAATACATAGTCATTAACATAATTAAAAATGCAATAGAAGTTTTACCTTTTACAGTTATTCTGTGGCTTCCACTGCATCTTAACGATAAAATAGTCAATGTCTCAGCTGTCATAATCTATGTTACCATGGTAAGTGTTCTGCCATACATAATTCCATCTGCCTACAAACAGGGACCAAAAATACATATTTGTGTCATCACTAAAGAAGAAGCTTTATTTTTTCACTCCTGTATCAAAGAAAACACATTTATATTGGTAACTGCATTTAGGTCAGGGTTATTTTATGACAACTACAGTCAATATGCCAATTACAGATATCAAGAGTTTAAGAAACATTCTAGAAACCACCCATTTATAGTAAGAAATTTTTACTGCCTTTGATTTCTCAGTACTTACTTTTCCTGCTCTAATCCTTTCAGTTTCCTACAATATGAAAATATCTCTTTAGAATGTACCTTAAGCCAGTATTTTCCTTTTTTTTCTTCCAGATGAGTGTGTCATAATGTGCTACTCTAGCTATTTCACTGGAAAAGTAAGTCTAGAGGGTTCACTGCAATTTCTTTATGAAATATACGATACATATGCTGCCCAGTAGATCTTTAAAAACATATATTGCCACAGCAAAAGAACAGACATCACCTAAACCTTCAATTATCTTTCAACAAAAAGCAGTGTTCTCTTTGCAATAGGACTTGATACAGCCTTTTTTACAACGCTGTACATTCTACAAGTGAGCAACTCTGTCAAGTACAAAATAATTTCTTCTGGGAATTGTTAAACAAAGATAGTACATATTCTGCAACAATGAGCCACCGTACACTTATAGATTATTTCGTCAGGTTGCATGTACAAGCCTTCGAAACTCCATTTCAAAATCCATCTGAATTAAAAATCAAGACAAAATGGGTATTGCTACACTATTATCTCTCCAACCTCTTACACACACTCAGTTTACATCAAGATGTGTGTAGCAACATTAGCTCACTTATTCTAAATAATCACTGGCAGCGCATTCCAGAAGTAGAACTTAACTAAAAAGTATTAAAAACCTGTTCTTCATGCAGACCTGAAGTTGACTGCCCTTAAGTGAATATGGATTTTGTTACTTTTGCAGAAGCAACACAGACTAAATAAGGGATTTCAAGCTGAAACTAAGGCGACCAACTCCCTGAAATCTTTGTTGAATAGCAGCAGGACTGGGCAGACAATTGCTTTATGCTCTGGGGTTGGTTTGTCATAGCAACAGTACTGGAGGAAGCTAGAGGGTTCACTAGGAGCTTGTTTTTACAAAACATGGCATTTCTAGGATTTCAAATTGATAGATCATAATTAGGATCACAGTCATCATGACATTCTATTACTCATTTCAAAAAAAACCCACAATGATGTTGCTCAGCAATTTTCTCTGACTGAAATCAATCTCTAATCTGCAAAACCTTGATGAAAAGGAAAAAAGAAATCACAGATGCAATACAGCCATACTTTGAGGGGAAATTGTTACAGGGAAGAGAGGAGCATGCTGCACTGACACACCCCATAAAGTTCAGTGCCAAAACTCCCACAGGCACTACTCAAATTAAAGCTCCATGGGACAGCAGTAGTAGAGGTAGGTTCTCTCCTCATCTTCCAAATGCCTCAAAGGACAGATCCTCCAAGAGGTTTAAATAACTTTCCCTTAGCAG
Organism: Ifrita kowaldi; assembly: GCA_013398055.1. Lineage (NCBI taxonomy): Eukaryota > Metazoa > Chordata > Aves > Passeriformes > Cinclosomatidae > Ifrita > Ifrita kowaldi. The sequence continues at coordinate 74,258 of VZRS01011849.1, forward strand.
AACACAAAAAGGTGAGCAACTGCCCTTCAAACACGTGGGAGGCAGCTCCAGGTAAAGGTCTAGGTCTGCGTGCACCCCTCCAAAAGGGGCACAGCAAGAAGCAGGCTGACAGGTGCAGAGAATACCAAACTATGTTTAGATGCAGCAAAGGCTGTGTCAGGTCACATTACAAATAACCACAGCTTTCTTCCACCCCCAGCACCACTCTTGGAGATGCCAAGGTTTGCCCCTCACCTCTGCACTGAATCATCAGCAATCTGGTGTTTTTAAAAATACTATTGCAAAGGAGACTCCAGTTTTGTCAAGTGATGAAGGGCTGCATCAAGGGAGCAGCAACAGCTTAGTTCAAACATGAGTGCCAAGACCAGAATCAACTAAAATACCTGCCAGGAGCAGTGTTAGGGTGGGGGATAAGAGGTTATCACTCATTAGCCCATGCTGAGTACATAATTGATTAAGTAATTTCATATTGTAAAAACAGAGCATCAATTGATTTTCTGCAGCGCCTGCACCTTGTACCAAATCTCACCACCACCTCCAAAACCTGTCACACAAAATGCTTTGATATAGATTTCATACACATTTGCTTTACTAAATATAGACCATCTTCTTTGAGCTGAACAAACAGAAGGGGAACTGGCAGCCACTGGAGCCAAAAGGAGTTTTGCAGAGGTAATTTTACTTCTAAATATTTATACCTAACTCTTTGGGCTCCCTACTTGCTCTGACTTACACACCTGTCATTTTGAGAACCACAAGGCTTGCCCCTTGGTCATTTCAGTGCCACAGAAACTTAAAATCATCTGTTCTTCTCACTCTCTTTTTTTAAATTAAGAAATAATTTTCTCCAATTGCATCCTTACAACTTCATCATTCCCATAAAAGCATTACTAAAAATCAAGTCTCTTTTTTGGGACTTTCACTTGTTTCAGCAAGCTATCCATGGGGATGATGAATTTTAAGCAAAGGTTTGCTGAATATGAAATTCCCCCTCTAATGGTGAAGTGACACACATAACAGCTTGCTATTCCTGTAACAGGAATGAGATGAGTGCTCCAATAGCAGGAATTTGGGCTCCTTCTCCAAAGACCTTCCTAAGCCATGTTGACTGTTTGCAAACAAATACACAAGAAATCTGTCAACTCAAAATAGGCCATTGTGAAACTTTCAGCCGCAAATTTGCACATTGCTTATGCAAGGCTTGGACCCAGCAGGTAGGAAGTCTATTATCCATTGCTTTCAGCACATTGTGACCCCTGGGAACAGCCTGTTCTTGCTCTCAGTAAAGTCTGAAGGAGGTTGTGCTGACACTCGCTTGGCATGGGGTGGGGGTGGGGGGGGGGGTAAAAATAGGACTGCAATGGCATCTTTTCATCAATTATTGTCATCTGACAAACCATGTGTGCTCTTGGTCCCTGATAAAAGAACCCTAGTTCGGAAAAATTCAAACCAGATCCAGGAGTGTCAACTCTATTTTCTGGTTTTCAGGTATACCCCAACAGTGTCCACACCACAGAAGCTTAAAATTGTTTGGAACATCCTCCTTGTCAAATACCAGCCAGCCAGGAGAGAGCAGAGAATGCACACCAAGACAACAAAGAACGCAGCAGGGATCCCAGGTAGAGCATTTCCAGTGCAAGCCTCTGACTGCAACAGAAATAGCCTCATTAAAGGGCAAGTTCAGATACAAGAAGCTATTTATAGGCAATCTAAGACTAAATTATTAGTGACATGCTCTGGATCTAAAAATTCCCAAAGTTTACAGCGTTACAAGAGCTGTACATGCAGCATGTGATGCCCCTGAGTGCTATGCTGGGCAAATCCACGGGCTTTGGCTTCTGTGCACCGACCAGCTGCTGCTCCCAGCAGGAACTAAAACCGTCTTGAACCGAGGCCAGGCTATTCACATCCAGCCTGAGCAAGCTCGAGTTCCCAGAAAGCTCCTGTGCCGCCACGAGAGTTCTACTCCTACCCCAGTCCTGCCCGCTCCCACCACCCACGCCGGGCACACATCAGAGGGAAGGGCAGCCTCCACCACCCAGTGCCGCTGGAGCCCGACGCGCATTCCTGAGCGCGGCAGCAGCTGGGGGTCACGGGTCACCAAGCAATGGCAGCCATCCCACACCCAGAGCAGGGGGGAAAGCTAGATTTTAGAAAGATAAAACAACAAACAAAAACGTCTCTGAGTACACTCAAAGAGCCTACAAAGGATACTTCACAAGGGTTCTGCTCGTGGGATCCAAGAGCCAGTTACAAGCTTAGATCACATACCAAACACTCCACAATTAATCACAAAGTTTATTTTTTCCTCTTGGACTTGCATATGTGGGAGTGCATTTGGGGAGAGGGGGTGTTTGTGCTGGTTTTAACCCAAAGATTTTGTGTACAAGCTATTTGTGATGGTGCAGAGGAGCTGTAAAATGCAAACTGCCCTCTGTTTGCTATTTTCTGAATATACATATATAAAATAATCTAGAATTACTTTTTTTTTTCCTTAAGAACAAAAGGAACCACAACATTTAGAAACACTGCAGAAGATGAATGAGGTCTGGACACCCTCCATCTTTTCAGAGGTAAGCTCATAAAACAACACTTCACCAACTGACCCAGCATCAACGACAAGGGTATTTACAGCACTGTGTCACTCCTTCAAACCCAGCCAGCCTGAATGCCTGAAATACATTCCCATCCATCAGATGCCTGTAAGCATCCCATGAGATTCAAGTTCTCTAACAGGACTTACAACTTCTGCCAAGACCTCTCACAACTTTCGGAAGATTGACAGGACTTTGGGTTGCACACCATTTCCTCACCTGAATCTGTGCCTCACACATATCCCACATGCTGCTCATGGCACAGTCTTCTTTCTACCCTAGAAACATCACCTCCAAACACCCACATCATTTTAATAAATAACACTCAAATGAAGCAAGGGATGCATTTCATAAAGCTTCTCACCAGTTTTCAGCAAGCACACCTTCAATGCTAAAGGCAACACAACATACATTGTGGGAACTCGCCTTGGCTGTAAGTGGTCAAAGCACCCTTCAAAGAGAACCCCTGGGAGAGATAGGTCAGCAGGTTCCATCTCCTGGAGCTGTACCTTTATTTGCACCAGCAAAACTAAACCCGAAGAGTTAACATGGCAAACACCCAAAATGTTGTGCAGGGTGATGCTGCTGAATGAATCCTTGTTGCATAAACAAAGATTCCTTTAATATAGGAAGTCTGAACTGCCCCGTGATTTACTGTGCTCCTACTTCTCTTTAGGATCAGTCAAGTTCTGCAGATAAATCAAAACGCTTCAAGACCAGATGGCCAAAACAAACAAAAAATACAATAAAACAAACAACCAAATTACATGAGCAGAGACAACAAATAATATTGCTGTAACCCATTTTCTGTCCAGGGTTACTCCTGACACTTGTAGGGAGCAAGGTGCAGCTTTTGGCTCTGAAGCCCTTACAGAGAAATTTTATCAGATTGTTTCAGTCAGATACACACTTGCAAAGCTCTAGACAGCTGTGCATCAACAATGGATGCAGGATACAGCCTGCTTTTCCCACCCGAGTTCATGAATCTCCAGCAGGTAATGATCAGCAATTTCTAGCTCACATCCCCTCCCCTTTCCCTAAATACTTTTATTTTTAGAATACAGTTACATCTTGAAGTTTGCATCCTGCTGGATACACCACAGTTGTTTCTGTGTTCCCAGCTGACTCACCATCCCAGTAAGGACAATCAGGCACTTCAGAAAGAAGGATAAAAGGGAAAGAAAGGACAGTCATCAGAACAAAACATATTGTGTTTTCCCCACTCCATTACTCAATTCCTTATTAACACTTAACCAGAAGGATTCTACAACCCATTTACCAGTCAGTGTTTATAGATAGAGAACACCCCTTGTGGTTTCTGAGGTGGCCTCACACAACAGGTCACCCCAAAATAAAGCCTAAACCCCTCTACAAAGACAACTTTGCAATAAACACTTCATAATAAGACTTAGATACAGACACAGTATGTTCATCGTACAGTAGGACTGCAAAAAGCCCTACTGTAACTCCACAAAGGTCTCACCTCAACAGGCAACAAAGCTACAGATATTAAGAGCAACAAGCTGTGTTTCCAGCACACATATGTAGTGATCAGCATGGAAAACCTCACAACGGGTTTTGAACAGTGTGTGCATTTCTGTATGTTTTCAGGCTTTTTACTTAATGAGACAAAGCATGACTCCTTCAATATTTAACAGCTTAATGAGCAAATCCTCTAGGGCAGGAGGTGGGCAGTCGCTGCTTTTTATCAAAGCAACCTGTACTACTTGTTTCCTCTCCCAACCCGGTGCACCCCAACCAGAAGAAGTAGCTGCAACCTCACTACAGTGCCCACAATATGGCGGGCAGTCCCCTCCCCACACGACATGGGGAGCAGCTCCCATCCTACGTGAGACGGTGGGCAGCCCCTCAAAAATATGGCGGGCAACCCCCTCCACCACAACCTGAGGGCGGGAAGACCCCCCGCCCCACACAAAAGGGCGGGAAGACCCCCCGCCCCACACAAAAGGGCGGGCAGCCCCCCCGCCCCACACAAAATGGCGGGCGGCTTCCCCGCCCCACACAAAATGGCGGGAAGCCCCTAAGTCAAGGGACGTCCCCAGCTGGGATTTGTTCTCAAAAACCATAAAGTTTTGATCTACGAAGTACAAAATCTGAAAAATCAACAGCCAAAAGTCAGCCTTCAATAACTTTGTCAAGTATAAATCTTGTAAGGGAGAGAACAACACCAGGGAAAAAGTAAGGAAAAAAAAAAAAGAAAAAAAAATAAAAGATAGGGAAAAGAAAAAGAGAAAAAAAATAAAAGAGAGGAACAATAAAAATAAGAACTGGTAAGAAAAAATTGAAAGAAAAAAACAAAAAAAGTTTAAAAATATTTTTTAAAATAGAAAACCACACACACAAAACAACAGAAAGAAAAAAAAGCCCTAAACAACCCAACGATCAAACCCTCTACTTTTCCCCCAGGGTATAAGCCACATAAACCAGAACGCCTGCAAACAAACTCCACATCACAGCATCTCTCAAACAGAAACACAGTAGAACTGACGCACAAATCAGCACCAAATTACAATCTTCACTCCAACCTGTTTCCTAAACATTTCTAATAAAAATAGATATTAAAAATAAACCATAAAGAACAGAGCAAGCCCCTACCCGTCTGTCCCAGGCGCAGCCACACAGCCCTACTGAGGCAGCACTTGCTTCTGGAACCTTCCACCCCCAGGTGCTGCAAATCTGTGTAATAAGCCCTTGCCCAATTAGCACCAGCTGGTGTAATTAACGCAGTCCCTTTGAGACACACGAACCCACCAACCTCTCCTTTTATAAGCTCCGGAGTGAGTAACAGTAATTGCAGGACCTTGTGTTACCATTCCCACCTGGGCTGGCTACTCTGATATTGCACTAATATCAGAACACCTGAAAGTATTTACTGAACTAACTTACTTTTAAACACATTTAATGCCCACCTGGAACCTGCTTTTCCTTCTCCCTTTTTGATTTTGCGTTTCCAAACTTTTTCAGCAAACTAACAAAAGACGTAATTTGGAATATGAATTGACAACTTTTAATTCTTGCCTTCCACGGTAGGTTAGAACTGGTAGCTAACACAAAAGGGGTTTTCATGAAGTGGTAAATCTTCACATGCCTTAATTATATTAGCTTATAACTACTTGGTGCTTGATTTTGCAACCGGAATAACACTGTAGCACAGTAATTTTTATATGCTATCTCAACACACATAGTAATTTACGCACTGTTATTACTTTTTCCTACATTAGGCTGCATCTATTATGCAGCAGGTTCATTATGTTTCATATTTCATCATTTCAGTTCAGTGGGAAGACATTTTCCAGCACCCTTTTCCCTTTGATATGGCAGACAAAGTTCAGTGGAATAGAAATGTTCAGTTTGATGGATGTTGGCTTTACCCTGCGCCGTGCCACCTAAGCAAGTGCTTCACTACAGTGATTTTTCAAGCCATTCTAGTTCCCAACAAATTACTTCTAATTCTTTACGGTAGAAGTAGGTAAAATCAAAAATAAGCTGAAATCAAATTAAAGTTCAAAGAAAGCTTGAAAATGTGGATTTCAAACAAACCTAATTTTTGAAATTATGGAACTAGAATCAGCACTAGCAAAGATGTGAAGGCAAACAACATGCTGTCCAAAGCAAAGACAGTCTGGGAGAGACATGGGCCTAAATCACCCATGAAAGAGAAGCTTAAAATATCCTCAAATATTGTCAACTGTGAGTAGGGGACAAAGTACATCCTGCAGTAGGGAAAAACCTGGGCAATGGATTAGAAAAGGCAGGAGCAAAGCACAACAGTAGCATATGAACAGCCATAGTGGCATGAACAACCTCTAAGAGCGCAGTGGGATACAAGCTTTCAGGAAAAAAGTATCAAAGAGAGTATAAAAGAGGCAAAATTCAGCAGAGTTGCAGAGAAACTCCTTGAGAAAAGAAAATAAAAATAAGAAAACTGGTTCCTGCAGTCCCACACCAGTTGAGGAGTCCCTGGAAAAGATTTTTGACAAGTTCTAGGAGCAGACCTCATACTGACTAACACACATCTATGAAGAGTTCATGTAAGCTGACAGGCTGGAAAACTTTGATTTGAGGATTTGAGATTAATTGGATGGATTCATAATACAGGGCCTTTTGCCATGCAAACAACCCTGGAGAAGCAGAATGCCAGGAACTCTGTTCTGCATCTTCCCGCATCCACACCAGCATTCTTCCTCTGAACACCATGCTGTTCTCTCTTCAGTTTTAGTTCTTAGTCCAAACCTTGAGTTTGGAATCCCCAAAATATCCATGTCCTTTTGCATTTACAAATATATCCAACCATATTTTAGGAAGGGAAAAAAAAAAAAAAAGCTGGAATAGGAAAAGGAGGACATCCAGGCATCATTTTACAGACAGCAGTCTTACTGAAAGAAAATTAGATGGAATAAGGGGATTTGAGGGGGATAAATAAGGCATGACAACAGGACAATAACAATTACCATGTGAGTGCTGTACATTGCTCAATGATACCTGAGATCACTTAAATGACTGTGGAAGACACTTCTGCACACCTTCTCTCCATATCAGATAATGGATTAGGATCATCAATTTATTCCTGCACGTTCAGACGTGCAGTGGGAGAACAGTACCCATGTGTTCCCATGCAAGACACTGTTTGGTTTGCGAATTTTATTAAAGTTTATATGTTTTTTTATTGTGAGAAGTGTTTAAATTTCCTTTTGACAAGTGCAGCATTGACAACTAAAAGGAAAAACAGTGGAAATAACTCATTGGACTACTGCTGAGAGAAACAACCTCCATCCTGTTCCAAATACAAGGGTCTCCATGGTGTAATTTACAACAGCTTGGTCTTTTATTTGGTACATTCTTAAGCTTTATATAACAAATGTCACTGGTATCTTAACTGCAGTACCTTAAGCCCAACTTGAATTTAACACAGGTGTTCCAGGTATAATAAAGTTCTCGCTAAAACAGGTTCACAGATGTAAACATTATCCTCAGTCCTGCAGGCACCCCCAAATATATATTTCAAATAAAGGACACATTTAAAGATCTCTTAGATGAACTGAAAGACATAGTAAAAACCCCACAAATACCAGTTTGTTTCAAACAGCTTCTTCAGTGAGTCTTGCTCAGTCCAGGCTGCAAGCCAGTACTAACCTCAAGGATCTCCCGAAGGCACCCGTGTAACGGGAATTCAGCACGTTGCCAATATCAATTTTCATTCAGCACTATCATAACAAGTGCAATTTGATAACAAAAGTCAGTACAACAGTTTCAGACAGACATGTCCACTTCCCTTTTATTTGTACTCTTCTCCCCTCCTAAGGATGCAAGAAATGCTTGCTAAAGTGGGAGGCTGGTAGTGATTTATAGGGAAAAGAGATTGACTTCTGCCAGTGCTGTGTTCTTTGCCTTGGTCGGGAGAGGCTTTGGGAATTTATTCACGGAGTCTCCCACTCCTGTGAAGGTCACCCAGTAAGCTGCGTGTATGATGTTTTATTGAAGGGCAGCAAAAATTTAAATAAATAAATAAATAAATATCAGAAGCTACCCAGCCATAGTACAGAGAAACATGACCGATGAGTCATTCCTTTCTAAATGCAATTAAAAATAATTCTAAATACGGAGTGGACAAAATGCAGAGGAAGACAGTAAAACAACCGTAGTAGTCAATTTTTTAATGAGTAATTTCTGCCTACTAATTCAGGATACTTGTTTCTTTCTCATGTAAAATTAATAACCCTGTGAGAAGTCAACTCAGAACGCTCTGGAGAATGCAGCAGTCCAGGTTTGCTGCTGGACATGCAGCAATAAATAATTGGTAACCTTGTGTTTCGCAGCTGCTGAGGAGTAAACTGAAGATCTGAAGCATGGAGGATAATGGAAAAGCAGCTCTCTCCAAAGGACTTGGTCACTGCTTGGAAGGATACTGCTTACCTGGTCTCAGTAAGCAAACAGACTAAGTTAGAGGCAAAGAGAAACCAATTTCAATGAGGATCCCCCTCACCCCCAGCTCTTTCCTCATCTGCCTGGAACTTCTTTTCCATCCTCAACACTTCTCACCTGTCCTGCTGATCACACCTACTATAGGTTGCAATAAACTGGACAGATCCCTGCTGGTCATTCACCCTCCTAAAACCAGACTTCAGGACTAAAATCACTTTTTCTTCTGGCTTCCAGCAGGGAAGGGAACAGGAAGTGCCAAAATACTTGGGTCGAAGGGGCAGCTGTTCTTGTGCCATTTGCAGATGGAGTCATCAGCAAACGCACACAAAGGCCTTTTTGCTGGAGCTGCCCAGCTCAAACTTCCGGCATGTAACAGGACTGACAAGTTTAAATATTCCCCCAAACTCTCAGATGTCTGTCCCGACTCCAGACCCCCGAGATTTCCTTATCAACGCTACCACCAGTGAAAAGAGAAGAGAGGGGGGAAAAAAAAGGAAGAGTAGGATAGGATTTACATTTGGATTTATGTTTGAGTACATACATACTACACTAATCTGATTATTCACTGGGAATCCTCCTTTACAACAGCTTTTCCTTTATTAACCTTATTTTCTTTATTAATAACCACTGTAACATTACAGCCTTAGCAGGAACGTACAAACTGAACACACTGGCACCGCATCCCTCCATTTCTGCCTCTCCCATTTTCAGGAGGCACCGAGTACTCATGGAACGAGCCCCGAAGTCACCCAGCAGCAGCTCGGCCTCCCCGACCCGGCCGGGTCAAGAACGTCAAACAACTCCTGCGACCAACTTCCCCATTCCAAATGTAAATTAATGCAGCAGCCGCCGCAAAGAACGGAGCTCCCTCCTTGCGCGGGGAGAGATGCGAGCGGAAAAGCGTTGCATGCAGCAGGAGCGGGAGCAGCCTCTCGGAAATTGCTGCATTACGTTAATTAAGATTTTATTCATGCCTTCGGACCCGCGCTGCCACGGCGGTGATGCAGCATGACACGCACCGCGCTGCACCACTGTGAAGTTACACACGGGTGCCTGCGCTCCCCTCTGCGTGTGACCGTGCGGGCACACCTGCGCAGGTGCTGCCTGCAATGGTTTTGGGATAGGGATGGGATTTGTGGTTTTGTTATGGAAAGTGGGGTTTTTTTATTGAATAGAATAGAAACCATCCCTCGCTCCACCACCCACCTGCCCACCTCT
>VZRS01011849.1:84197-117429 GCA_013398055.1 Ifrita kowaldi
CGCGATCACACCCCCGCGCACACAGACACAGCTCCTGCACATCTGCCCGCCACCCTTCCACACACGCCCCACGCGTGCTGAACCCGCGGGGGCTTTTGTTTTAAATGACAGCGTGGTGTTACACCTTCCCCCGTCGGCTCCAAGTGTCAAAATACAGGGATAAAGCCGCGACTCAGGGTTGTAGAGAAACGCGGGTATCCTCAGCTGTGATTGTCCTCATATCCCACCCTCTGCTCACAGGGTTTTAAATCCCCGAGTGCCTTTTGGGCATTATCTGGGAGGATAATGAATGAGGGAGAATTCTTCCCTGCTGCCTACATTGATATATTTTAAGGCCAGGGGGAACCCTATAATCATAGAGCCTGATCTCCCACATACTACAAGAATTTCTGCGAATACAATTTCCCTTGAAAACAAACCCCAAACAGCTGGTGAAGCTACAATATACACATCAGGAAACCGATTTAAAATAACAAAGTTAAGATAAACTAATTCCATCCCTAAGCAAGTGGTTCCAATGACTAATGACGCTAATTTATCTCCAAATTTCAACCATGGGAGCTCACTACACCCTTGCCTCCCTTCCTGCCCAAGGAAACCTTCACTCATTCACATTTAAATGTGGCACCGTGTCAGAAATCCTCACCAAAATCCCTGTCTCCTTAACAGAGCGATATGCTATTAAAACAAATGATCCCCTTATTCAGCAGAGAATGAATTTTCTGCTTCACTCAAGTTCCTTTCCAAAAATAGTTTGTTCTTTAGCACGAGGTGTTGGAAAGCTGTTAATCAACATTTATTCCTCTGCAAAAGTCGTACCGATGCTGCGTCCCAGTCCGTGTCCTCGCATCAGCCTTCCCGCATCCCAGTGCCATCAGCTAAAACTAGCCCTGGGAAGCACACACTCCAAAGTCACCATGATTTCCAGTGCATTAGGGAGATGCTAAATTTACTCCAACCTGCTAATTAATTTAACAACTACTTAGTCGCGTTTGCGTCGGGATTTAGCCAATACCTTTAAGCCCCACCTCCAGCTCCCTGTCCCTACATCCATTCCCTGCTGACGCCTTGGCAGCCTTTCGTAACACCTGGCGTGTCTTTTGCCAAACAAGAGCCACCGGCTGTGTGAAGGGAAAGCACCGTTATTCCGCACTCGTGGAACACTGCAGGTGCAGAGGACATTTTTCCAAATCCGTATAAAAGAAAGGTTTCGCCTGCTTGCCTTTCTTCTATTACCACTCTCCATCTCCTGGTATATCCGGAAGGAACATGTGTCCAAGTGACCTCTGTCACACAAGGGCACATCTCCTTCTCAGATCCTGCCACAATGCCTTGTGCACAACCAACAGGTTTATTCCTGGGAAGTACCAGCACATCTCCAGCCTGCTTCAGGCTGGCAAGGTAGCTCAGGAACAGACTGGATGGATCTGGATGATGAGGAAGCCTGAGATGTAATAACAACTGGTAATAGGTGATGGGAATTGGAGACTTTGTTATTGAGAAGAGTGGAGCAGACAGAGTTAGTGGAAAACCAAGTCCAAGGTGAGAGGAAAGCAGTATTCTGGCCATGACCACACGTCCTGTATCAAAAGGTTTTGTTGGAGGCTGTCTGCCAGAGAAGCTTGGAACACTGTTCCTGCTCATAGTCAGAACTAGGTTTCCCTTCTGGTTTCTTCCAAAACCATTTTACCACTTACTTCCAAAATAATAAGGCTTTTTTGCTCCTTTCTTATCTCCCAAACCTTTGCCAGGTGAAGGGCTTTCCTCACCTGTGCACTCAAGTACAACCCGTTCCAAGAACGGAGCTGCTGGGGAAGAAATCAAGGACGTAATGAAATTCCCAGGGTTTCCTAGAAAGTTAATCTAGTGGAGAGAGGCTCCCTATGGTTCCCACCATTCCCAACATAACCCTCTTTTCCACCACTGATCTGCCTTAGTGTTCTCACATCAGAGGTACAAAAGTGGGCCAAAAGCAAGAGGAAGATGCCTGGTAGGAAAAAAACCAGCTCCAGTTCTGAATGGCCTCAGCAAGGACAGATGATCCCCTCTCCTGTCCCCACCAAGGCTCCTTGAATGCCATGTTTCCAAGCCAGGCTCCTTAGCTTTGGCTTCAGCCGCAGCTCTGTGCCAGCAGGAGCTGTCGATGGCACTGGAAGAGGAACGCAAAGGGAAGCAGAAGGAAAAAATCTGACTAAAAATTAGATGCAGTGCAGAGTGGGTGTGATATTCAGGACTGCCTAAGGGACTTGGATGACCAATTCCTACTTAATTGGGCATTATAATTTCCTAGGCATCCTTGAAAACCTCTGCCAAGACGTAGGAACTGTTCGTTTCCATGTCCAGCTCTGGGGAGCAGTCTGTTCTATCCCAACATACAGTACAAGCTTCACCTTAATGAAGAAAACCGTTTTTCCTGCTCCAAATATTGAGTTTTTGTGATGACATCTCTTTCTAAGCCACCCTTGTGTCCTTGAAGAGATTGTTTCTATATTGTGATATTAACTCTAATATCGTTCCATTTCTCATTGATATCTGCAGATCCTGGATTAAATTTCATTCTTGTACACAGCCTGCTAACAGACCTTCAGGTTTGTTCCTATCACTTAAAGTACTCTCCCCTGTGCCTAGAGTTAGAATCTCCCCTTGGCACAGCTTTGCCCTTTCGCCTGCTTTTCCACTTGGGCAGTGATTTTACACTCCAGTTCCTTTTGGATGAACAGCCTGGAAGATTCATGGAACTGGTTTTCTCGCTGAAATATTTCTAGTATCAGGCTCTGGCTCTAAGCGCTCTACTGTGATCCTGTGAGCAGGCTCAAAGCTCAGGGTTTCCCGAGGGATATTATTCCTGGGCATAAATACCAGAGGCCAGGTTACTCAGCCTCCTGATTCTGTACCTGACATAAGGACCAGGAGTTCCGCCCTGCTGATGCCGCTCAGGGCGGTCAGTGCTCCGGTATCAGAACAATTAGCAGAGAATTAACAGCGAGATAACAGATAAAGGAGCTCGACCTCATCCTTGCCGGTCGCTGTGTGAGGGGAATGATGCTGTGTGTTACATCTGCAGATCATCAGCTGTCACGCCCGTGCCAGATTAAGATAAAATTTGAGTGCTGCAGCAAGCAGCATGGCTGCTCCTTCTTGTCATGCCTCTATTGCTTTTTCATTTTACAGCAACAACTCCTTTGGATAAGGCCCTCCTCTGATTTTGCTAAACGTGACAGGCAAAAAGCTGAGCTGAATTCTCTCCTATAATCACTCAATTCTGTTAAAAACCATCAATCCATACTCCCCAAAGGTCTGCCAGTGAGCCAGGCTGCAGGATGCCTGTGTGGCTGATGCCTGGCAGCTCTGCAGCACGGGCACGCAGTGCGATGCGCCGCCTCGGGAAATGAGCCGGTGCGGCGGGATGGAGAAGAGTGCTGCCTGCAGACAGGTCTGCACACAAAGCGGGAGCGCCATGGAAACTGCCGGAGAACAAAGGCGCCACAGAAAGGGTCGGAGCGGCGAGCCGTGCCAGGACCTGCGAGGAATGTCCAAAATACTTCTCTGTGCCTGGTGTGTTCACCTCCCAAAGCCACAGCCCCCGCCAGGCAGAGCTGAACTGGGGCTGCCCAGGGATTGCAGCGGGCTCTGGGCTTCGCTTCCTCACCTCTGATCAAGAAAATTAGGAGTCGTGACAAGCAGATTCCGCAGAGGACTGTGTTTTCTATCTCCAAGGTGATGATGTAAAAGTAGGGCAGCCCGCAGGGAATACACAGAAAAAGCATTTACTCTTCAGTAAGGACTGGAAAAGAGCCTACTAGAAGGGATAATAAGCAGGAGTTAAAAGACATACTTTGCACTCCAGAGGCCCAGGGGCTATTTCAGGGAACTTTCAGCATCTGTTTTTCCAATTTTTTTTTTTAATCTTCCAAGTGCCAACTGCTGGAGATGTGTGCTGAGTTCAAGGAAACCTCAGTCCCACCGGGTAAATGGCTGCTCTGACTTGTTCTTCCTTTTAACATCTGCTCTTAGCCAAATCTTCATCCAGTTTGCTTTAAGACAAGTGCATGGAATGATACCAACACAGTCCAGCTAAGGGAATCCGTACTGGACGCTTTTCCTGTAGTGGCTGTACTGTACAGCAGCATTCAGACCGTAGCAGGGGGAAGCCGACACACCAAGCCCAACAGCCATCATCTCCTCTAGTTCAGGAAGTGCTGAAACACGATGTAACTGTAGCTTTTGGTCTAAAATCTTGATGGATAACAACAGTATTTACTCCTAAAATGGAGCGGTATTTATAGATCTAGTGGGTTTTCCCCATTTGTATGCCCCTGACAAGCACCAGGAAACAACCCCTAGCAATTCCCACACTGCTTGTAATGATGTTGAAAAACCACGGCATGACATTGCCAGTCCTTTTTCCTCTCCAGTGGCTCCGAGTCTCAGTGACAGATGAATACAAAACAGATGGGATGGTGGCAGAACCTCATCAGATGGACCTGATGGGCCTCAAGCTGCCCGTGCTATTGCATAGATTAGTGTCACATTATGCTGAGCTTTGTACTTTGATACTGAAAGCCACAGACTGGCTTTATTCTTTTGTCTTGTCCTGTCCAAATGTGAAGATCCTAATTTTGCTTTTGATATTACGCAGAAGATATACTTTAGAAGCTGCATCTATATTTCTGAGCATCAACTTTCTGTGCTAAGCTTCAAAATAGCAGAAGAGGCTCTTGTGCTGGGTGAAAGGCTTCTTGAATTGCTGCATTTAAAAAATCAGACCAAAAAACTCTAAACAAGTATTTGGTCTCACTAGATTTTTGTCATGCGTGCTTCTCAGATTGCTATTATCTCATGTAACTATTTAATAGCCATATTAATTTAGAAAGATCTGTATTTGGCCACAGCAACACATCTGACATGTCCACTCAGTCTGAGAGATCCCTGCGAGCTGCTTGAGAGCATCTACAGCAGAGCCATCTCACTGAAAAATAACATCTCTTCTCTCTGACGTAATTGCTCCTTGCCTTTTCCACAGCAGACACGGAATGTTCCCAAGAGACACTCACTGCAGTCACACAACGGAGTCAGCTTGCTGAGCCCACAAATATCAGTCAGATTCTCCATGGCCGTGGCTGCATATGCAGCTCCCTACAGAAGGGTCTGTCCTGCCTTTGCATAGAGCCACCATCATGTCCTTCTCAGGAAACATCGTGGTATGCTAGGAGAGGTGAAGGCCAAAAAACTGGAAAGCTCATTTGGTTGGGAAGCAGAGTTGCTCAGTCAAGCTGGTGTTGTCAGAGGGGTCTGGTGGTCATCTCCTCTTGGGAGGCTTCCGGTCTGCCTCTAGGCATGACGCAAACCCCACAAGAACAGCTCCCCTGTGGCACACTGTCACTTCTCATCCCCATCACAGCTAAAGCCAGACAGTGCTGAGACATGAGGAAAAAAACTGGTTTTAAAATTAACCCTTTGAATGTGGGTCAGGACCTCTCTGGATGAGGCAGCCATGGAGATTTGGAAAGGCCAAAATCAGAACCACCATGGTGAGACAGGTTGATGAACATCTACTCACACAGCAGGACGCACTGTCTGCCGTCCAGCAGCCTTCCCACTGGGAGAGTGGAGAAAGAGAACATTTTCTGGGCAAGCTGTCTCTTTCCAGTGCAGAATGCCAGCAGAACAGTTATAGAAATATTCCCCTTCTCCCTGCCTCCCCCACCACCAGTTTCAACAGAAATAGATCCATTTCCCCCCATAAAGCGCCACCTCAGATCCAAAGGACAGGTTATCCTCGCCATATACCATATACACTCAGCATTAGCTCTCACAGCCATACCTCCCCATTGTGAAAGCTCCAGCCACCCCTTTCCAATAAAAACTTCTCAGGAAGCTCCCCAAGGAAAGGCTCTCTCTTCTGCATGCACCACTCAGCTACCAGTTGCTTTGATCCATCTGAATTTCCCTTAAAATTGTTGCTTTTGCACAACACAAGAAAGTATATGTCTATATCCATATATTTATATACACTTAATTTAGGACAAAATAAAGGCGAAATTCCCAACCAACAAAGCAAGACAGTAGGAGTTTAAAAAGTGGGAGACACTGTCATGTCTCCCTAAAGGCAGGATTCCAACCCAGCAACAAGCTACATGCCCATGGTAAAACACTCGGACAACAAATGGGATATAAAATGCAGCACAGGAGTGGTAATCAGGGCACCTGAAACAGGGGAGATGGTGCCAAATCCAGGCTTAAAAGCTGCAAAGTGGCTCTGCGTGTGTCTCCCTGCTGGAAGCTGCGGATGACCCGCTCTCCACTGCAGCTGTACCTATATATAGTTGTACTGAGGGAAAGAGGGGGCTATAGAAATACATCTATAGCTGCAGCCTAAACCCAATTAGGCTACACAGCTGCACGTATCAACACCCAAACAACTTTCAATATTTTGCCTTGACTCTAATCATGTTGTTCTGTTTTTTCCATCAGTGTAAGAGCCTTGCAAAAGGACACCGATCAGAGCTGGAGAGTTTCACACATGCTGGTGGGTAAGGAGAAAAGTGTTGGAGGGAAAGGGGTTCACCTTTAATCCTGGCAGCCAGTGGCAAAGAGAGAAGGAATAAGCATAAAAGGAAGACAGTAAAGGAAGACTGTGTGAATCAATATGAAAAGGGAAATTAATTTAATCTTGCTTAATTTTTTCAAGAAACTGTGCTTTTTCCACAGCTCTGCTTTTACATCAAAAATTACTTTGGTGCACACACAGACCTGAACCAACAGGTCAAGTACACTTTGTGCACATGGAAAAGGCTTTCTAGGCTAAACTGTGCAAGAAATTACCCACTGAGGCACCAGCTATGATGGGCAAGATCTGAGGGAGCGGCTCTATTTCCAAAATACTCACCAAACCGACACTATACAAAGCACCAGGTAACAAAAAGCCACTTTTTGTAACAGAACGATGTTTGAGTGTGTAACAAGTAAGGGAAACAGAAGCACCAGCCTTGGTGGAGGGAAAACAAACCAAAACAAGGAAGAAAATTGCATCAGGCACAGAGGTAAAAAGGTATACAACCATATCTGCTCCATACATCATTCAGGGGGTAGGAGAAATGGAGCAATTTTCTTTCCCTAAATAAAAGTACACAGCCTCATCTCCGGGATAGTCCAGCTGTCCCCGGCACTGTTTGTGCCTCCAGCCCAGGACAGCTGGAGCAGCTTTGCCCTCTGCTGGTCTCTGGAGGGCCCTCAGCCCAGCCCAGGCAGGAGCGTCTCTGTCCCATAGACACCTCCCGGGGCTGCCACCCTCGCCCCCGGCCTTCCCAGACCGTCAGAGCAAGGATTAGATACAGCAAAAGACTTGAGGAGTTGTTAGCTTAGTTAGGGTCGTGACACCTCAGAGGGAATGAAAAGTCTGGGAAAAGAGTAAAAAAACCCAAAAACCTCTAAATATGATGGAGCTGAACACCCTGCTCCAGCCCAGAATGATAAAAGGGGTAGTTAAACAACCTTAATTAAATCACACGATACTGGAAGGCATTTCCTATCAGACTCAGACTCCTCACTGCATTCCTAGTGCTTTCTTTCACACAAATCATCAGGATAGCACACTGCAAGGAAACATTTGGAAACAGCATTCCTGGCAACCAGCTGCCTCCACGGGGTGCCCAGGGCCACAGAAGAGAGACCGCAGGTAGCCCCCTGTGCCCACAGAGATACCACTCACTCCCCAGTGCCAGAGCTGGTTTGTCCCTTCCTTTCACCCCTCTCCCACGTTTTCCCTCTTGAGGAGTTTGTTTGGTTCCACTCAAAATGCCACAAGGCGAGAAAAGCACTGCAGTGTTTGTCCAGCACAAAACCAGTCACCTTGGCAACGGCCAGCAAAGCTTTCCCAGCTTCTCCTACTTCGTTTTCTCCGGGTTTTGCCGGGATTGGTGTGACTTGGGTGACAGCTACGCGTGCCAAGTATGCCGTCAGCACCAGTCCCGGCAAAGGCAGGGATGAATACAAGAGCTGGCCTGGCTCTGCTGTAAACCAAGGGAAACTTGTGTGCTGCCAAGTCCCCTGGGAACTGGCAACTTCCTTACACCATCCCCAGCAGATCCATCACTTGAAGGTAGGATAACTGCATTACTGCCTCACTCAGGCAATCTCAAAGTCACCCAAGCATACCTGATCTAATTATTTTTCCAGCACTCGGCAGCATTATTCCCATGATTTAATCCTGCCCGGGATCATTAGACACCATGGTACCGTTAAGAAAGCAATTATGACACTGACCTATGTTTTCAGGGACCTGGGCAGGCAAGTGCCTTTGTCATCTATCAGAAGGTAATTTTCTAATGTGATTTAGAGCCTCTCTAGAAAAAGATAATTTACTTACCAGCTGGCTTTCAAAGATGCCTTGAAGTCTGATTTAAACTAGGGTACAGTGAATATCTTAAGGGGAAAAAACCCTCAAAACACAAGTATTAGCTGTGTAAAATAAACCAGGCAGAACAGGTTTGCTCCAGGTGGCGGCAGGATGGGGACAGCCAAACAAACATTAATGAAAGGTGCAAAATCAAGTGTAAAAAGGCTTTTCCACACTGCAGGGACAGGTAGAAAGGACACTGTGGTACCAGCATCATGCTCTGAGTGGGATACTGTGCTGAGTGGGGCTGAAAACCAGCAGGTCCAGTAATCCTGGAATATCAGGCGTGTGTTCCACTACAAGCAGTCCTGCTGCTGCCATGCACAGTCTGCAACTCATGGAACAGAGGTATAAATATGAATGCTAAAAATAATTTTAGATTCAGCCCCGTGCTGGGTCACGAAGAGCAGAATCAATGCTGGGTTCTGCTCCAGGCAGATAGATGGTAATGTAATGATGTTATTTCAAAACAGTCCAGGGAGACAGAAAAATCAGCAACAACAAAGGAGCACTCCAAGGTTAAGAACTCCTGTAATTTTACAGTATCATCCTGAATTTTTAAATAAAACACATTTCTTGGGGAAAAATAAAGGAAAGCATCTGGGAAGTTCTAGAGGTCAAACAAAGTTCCTTCAGGGATACAATTCTTGGGCTGGTAAAACTCAACAGCTGGATGGAGAAGGACAACAGCAGCAGCAATTAACTGTCATGTGTACTTAAAGAAAAAATATACAAACCATTCTGGCACACTTGAGAATCCAAGGCTCTTTTGTAAAAACATCTAGGCCATCCTCTCCATTCCTGACTTCTGAATGAAGTGGCAAAAATTCTGTTATTAACTCCTTCAGGAAGTATTAAACACCGACTGGCCGTCCCTGCTGGAGCAGATTGCTGCACTAGTTTGGAAAAGCAGAAAAAGAAAACTGATGTTTAAGTGTAAGGAATTAACCTGCATAAATATGGAAAGAAACAGAAGAGTGACTTCTATGTGCTCAAGTTAGGAATTATTAATAAAACAGCAAAACTCCCAAACTCATGCTTTTGCAGTTCTGTTCCACTCTCCACCAAACACAAAAAGTCTGAATCACTTATGATCTGAATTATTTATAACACAGATATATTTTTGACTTAAATGAATTTCAGCAGCAAAATCCCAAGTATTTTATCCAGGGTAGGCTGTGGGGTTTATTTTTTCCTTTCACATCACAAAAGGAAAAAGAAAAAATAAAAAGACCCCCCGTCTTTCAGGCTGGATGCCTAGAAGACATTCATTGATCAATTTTTTTCACAGTTAGGTATGAAAACTCCTCTCCGCTGGGTCACACAATCTCTCACCCACCGAGGGTAAGAGAGGAGTTAAAAGGTTAAATAAAAGGCTGCAATTGGACCTAACAAGAATACTGGAGGAGTCCCTGCCATACAGGTCACTTCCTGCTTTCCCCCACCTTTCCCCTGCAGCCCTCTGGGAGAAATCCTCCATGTACCATTTCCAAGAACCATCAGCAAGCTCTTCCCCTCCAGCCCTGAAAGTTGGTTCCTTATCTTGCACTTTTCCCCTATGTTTTCTTGCTATCTTCAGTCTGATCGCTGCTATTCCCTCTCCATTCAATCCTGCCCCACCAGCAGACTTGGTCAAACAGAAGTGAAACCTTGTGGAGAATACCAATTTCACGTTTAACTTTCTTTTTTTTAATTGGCAGTCTCCCATTAAATACTTTGAAGCCATTAAATCACCATCCTAACCTGTGAACTACACAACTTGAACACTTATCTGCAAGTGAATAACCAGATGTACCAAAGATATTCTTATTTCTTCTTCTGAAGATTCTTCTAAANTAAAAATTTTTCAAAAAAAAAAAAAAAAAAAAAGTCTAAACTCAGTTTAGTGTGTACTTACACAAGTAAACTTCCTTCCAGACTCCTCAATGGCAGATTTCATGTCAGCCCTACCCACTTGAAAATATCGGAAGATTATTCTTCTCTATTTGAAACAGCTTGATGGACTAAAAAAGAGGCCTAGAGGGGTTTATGTAGCATTAACCGCTTTTATTATTTATAGTTGCATAAAAAGTAAATGGAAGAATTAGACATACACAACTGAAATTCTCAAGCATTTTATTTTATGACCTAGTGTATAAAACTTCAACATACAAAAACAAAAAGGAAAAAACAAACAAAAAAAAAAAAAAGAAAAAAAGAAAAAAAAAGAAAAAACAAAATAACAACAAATTGGAAGTGAACTAAAGGAAGCTCTCATAACACACATGTTCCAAAAAGCTTTACCTAAGGGCTCAGAAGCAGTAAACATTCAGCCTATTAAAAATGGGATTCAGAACCAATCTTCACACTTGCAGTCTGCAGAGTTATGGATCCAAGGGCCCAGGTTTAGTTGCTGTAAGCAGTGGTGGTTGTGAGGGCTGGTTTTGGTTGTTTTATTTGGAATACCTACAGTTCACTTCCAAGCTCACCATCAACCCTGGTTAGTTGTCATCAGTGAATCGAATGTGTTTGCTTGTCTGTTGAGTCTTCTCGAGTCGCATCCTTTCAGCTTTAGCAATCAACTGCAAGCAGGAAAAATTACGTGGAAAATTAGAGCAAAACTATATTGTTATGATTTTACTTTACAATCATGGATACATTCCATCCCTTGTTCCTCCCAAAATCGTTGAAGACAACAAAATTGCAATTTCAAACTCCTAAAATACAGTCTCATACAGTAAGTTAAAGAACTTTGTTTTTTGATGGGATTTATTTTGCTACTGATGTAGGAAAAACAAGGCTAGACCACCAAAAAAAAAAAAAAAAGGCTTTATGAATATTGGGCAATTTTAAACNATCATGGATACATTCCATCCCTTGTTCCTCCCAAAATCGTTGAAGACAACAAAATTGCAATTTCAAACTCCTAAAATACAGTCTCATACAGTAAGTTAAAGAACTTTGTTTTTTGATGGGATTTATTTTGCTACTGATGTAGGAAAAACAAGGCTAGACCAAAAAAAAAAAAAAAAGTGCTTTATGAATATTGTGGCATTTTAAACAGGAAAAAATCCCCACATGCCCCAGCACACCACAGAAACTCCACATGAACGCACTCAAGAACAAACACAGAAGCACAGAAAAAACCACGCGCAGAGACCACAAAAAACACACACAAAATAAAAAACCCACAGAAACGCACATATGAACAAATACAAACACAAACAAAACACACAAGCCACAAAAAATACCCAAACCCAGGCAAAAACATTCACACTGAAACGACAAACTCACATAGGAACACACAGAGAAACCACAACACCCCTAAAACCCACATACGAACACAGAGAAACCACAAAACCCCCATAACACCACAAGAACGCACACAAACACACACAAGCCACAAAACCCACAGATCAACACAAGAATACCCACAAAAAGGCACATGGAGAAACACCACAAACCAACACAACACCACACCTAAAGACACATAAAAACACCACAGAATCCAACACATGAACACAGTCAAAGGCACATACAGAACCCAGAACTCCCCCTGCAAAAAATCCACCAGCCTCCCTAAAAATAACAGAAAAAACCCAAACCCAGTAAGAAACACCAAAACCAACCCCTGAAAATACATGGCTTGCCAAAAAAATACCCAAATGAAAAAGATCAGCAAAAATCTCCCAAGCCGTTCAAAACAGCCCCAAGCCCAAATACATGAATACACTTAAAGGCACATTTAAAACCCCCAAATTCCACAAAAACCAACAGCCAAAGACACATACAGAACCCACAAACCCCATCACAATACACAGAAAAACACACATACAGAAACCACAAAACAACACAAGAAACCACACAAAAATGCACTCACACATAACACAAGAACACACAAAAAACCCCACAAACAAACAAAACAACAACAAACAAACAAACCCAAACCCACCACCCCCCTCAAAAAACCCAAACAAACAAACAGACAACAACCCACAGCAACTTCTCTTCTGGGGACTACTCAAGTATGTCAGCTGGTGTTATGGGGAAGGGTCATTGCTCCCCAGGCAGCACAGTGTGCCAGATATAAACAATTTCACATACAAATCAAATTATTTGTTACTTCTGCATACCACCTAGTACTGCACACAGCATGGAGGTGCACATTGTGCTGCTGCACTCACTGTGGCAGGCAAGATTTGAGGCTTTCTCAACCAGTTTCCACCACTAAAACTGACCTAACGATGGCTAACTTTTATTTTCTGATGCCTAAAAAAATCCAGTTTAAAATAGTTCAGCCCTAAGAGGAAGCAGAGTACAGTGGTTTGCTCGTTCAGCTTATGGAATGGAGAATGACAAACACGGGAAGGGGAGCTCTTGAGACACGAGCTGCCCAGTTCATATTGCTGAGTGTTTCCATTCCAGTGCCTCAGAATTTGCAAGAGGCCTCAAGGATTTCCATTTCCAGCTTATCAATTCAGTATCAGCACCTGTGTGTAAGCACACCACTACTCCTGAATCCAAACAGGGATCCAGCCATTCCAT
Source organism: Ifrita kowaldi (assembly GCA_013398055.1). NCBI lineage: Eukaryota > Metazoa > Chordata > Aves > Passeriformes > Cinclosomatidae > Ifrita > Ifrita kowaldi. The sequence goes on from VZRS01011849.1 coordinate 97,120, forward strand.
AGACACCAGGCTCACAGAATCAGGGGAAAATGTTCTGGCATGGGACCTGTCCCCACGGGCCCACGGACAGGGAGCTGCCCCAGTCTTGCAAGGACACAGCCCCTGAGCCCCAGGCATCATCAGGAGAGTGTGGGCTGTGCCCAGACATTCCCACTGTCCTCCTTTTCCATATATCCTGCCAATTATTCCGCCCTTCACAAATACTCAATTCTCACTTCCTTGCCAAATGCCTTTCACTTCTGCCACCCCTCCCACCCTCTTAAACTTCCTCCTTCCCCCTGTGGAAGGGGGTCCAAGGTGCAAATGAGGTTCAGCAGCACCTCCCCCCAGGAGATGAGGATCCAAGCAGAAAGCTTGCAGGCACTCCAGCCTTGGCTTCGGCAACGGGAGACTCCAATAGGTCTGGAGTTTAAGGCTACAGACTGATGAATTGCTTTAGGTCTGAATAAAGTGGCACTGCCCTAAAAGGCAGTTCTGGCTGGAAGTTTTCCATCTGTATCAGTAAATCACGGAGGTGGTTTTATCAGGCAGTTGAACGGACAAAAGGGAAGATGGATTGGGAAGGGGCAGAGGGGAGCAGAGATGTGATAATCAACCAGGCCTAGAGAAAAGACACTGGACACCTTTTTCACTCCAAAGGATGGCCAGGCCTTTTCTGAGGAACCTCGGGATATCCAATCTCTTTTGGATATCTGGTTTTTTATAGGAACTATGCCAGAGGAAGTAAAATCTCTACCACTTGCTTTGCTTTTGGGTACTGCACCAGCCATCTGCTGAAGTGATCCTCAACCCTTATCGTGAGGAAAGCCGAGCAGGCCTATACTTTTTAGAAAACATGGAAAAAAGCAATCTCAAACTGCCTTAACTCAAACGCTGTGTGCTGCCTGTGATGGGATGCAGTCCATGCATTTCAACACTGATTGAAAGAAAACAGAAGATGCCTTAATTCCAAGCATAAAGCAGCTAACAGGCAAAAAGCTCCATTTCAAAATCTTGTAAGGCATTTCCAAACGTTATTATCACAATAGACTTTGACAAGAAAAGCACGCTAATGGCATTTTACTGAAGATGTTTAATTATTAATTATTATATTACTTTTTCCTACCTTTGAGACCTTCAAAAGAAATCACTTTGGAAGTACTAAGGAAAGTTTTTCAAATGGGAAAATATTAACGAACAGAAAAATATTTTTTTTATGATCCATCTATATTTCAGTAATACAGCCTGTCAAAAAGTAAGGAAGGGGTTAAGATTTACTGACTGCAGCAAGGCATTCTTGTCTTGAAGTTTTGCTTAACAGCGTTAGCATTTAAATAGAATTCCCCGGGCTTTGAAGTTCACACCTCCCGGTGTGGCAAGGTGATGGGCAGGGGGAAGGAGCAGGAGTTTGCATCTTTGTGCTGCCATTGTTAGGCAGAACCGAGACAGTTTCTATTTGCAAGCCTAGATGAGGTACATTACTGCCCAATTTACACCAGTTTGGTCAACAAATACCAATCTTCAAAAGATTAAGAAAAACTTGGAGCAAGGGCTCCTATGGTCAAAATTAAAGTCAAAGGTCCCACTGGCACCTTTGGTTTAAAAAAGTAAAAGTACATTTAAAAAAACAACCTGGCAGCAATCAAAAAAATGTTCTAAAGCTGCAGTTTTCAAATTCCCTTTCTGCTTATATTAAAGAATAATGGCTCGAGTCAATGCCACTTTTAGGCTTTTAAGAAAATTAAATTACCCCTTTGGGCAAATTCTTTATGCACATCTTTGTTTAAAAAAACTCAACTAATTTGTCTGCAGGATCTCTGAAAGAACATTCACATAAACAGGATAAGACATGCAAAATATGCCTTATAGAAGATAAGGTTTTGACCTGTACGACTGCTGTTCCTTTAGGTCAGTGAAATTTTCCATTCTATACGGGACAGTATTTTTTTTCCTACCGTCCAGGAAACAAAGAGTCTCGAAAGTCATCAACAAATAATTAAGGTCAGATGATTGTGAGGTTTTGCAAGCCACAGCAAAAAAACTCAGGCTAAAGCCAACTCAGAAACCTTATCTGGACTGTGTGTGAAGCAAACCTGGCAATAAAAGGTCTGTGAAATACTCTCTGGCTCCTCTCTGTCAGGTCAGGGATCTGACTTGGCTTAATCAGGGAACCCTTCATGCCTGGAAGGATCTGCTGGGGCTGGAAGAGAGGCTGCAGCCTGCAAGTTCATTGCAACACTCCCTCAAGGCTGCAGCCTGACAGGCACAGGGAGGAGAACGCTGCTCTTTCCCAGTTTGGATCTGGCAGCTGTACAGCTATGGACGCTTGCAGCAGCACCCAGATTTGGCTGGGTCGGGGCAGTCACACTGGTGCACAGGCTCCTGACCACACTGGGAACACACCAGTATTTGCCACAGCACAAATAAAATCATGTTAATTGTGAGGAAAATGAGATTGATTCCCAAGAAAACGATTTCCCGGATCATACTAGAGAATTAAGAGTGTAGCAGTAGACTTGATTTTACTAGAGCACATCAAGACTACTTAACTTACTAATGAGCTCATTCAGACAGGGTCTGAAAAGAAATCCAGCTTAAAAATTAAGTTCAGGCCTTTAGCCATGGAGTTAACTTTCTCCAATCGTCCCTGTAAAGACAAGCCTTGCACTTGTCAACTGGAGCAGGACAGCCACACTCTCTACTTCGTGGCTGTAAAACCCTGCTTGCCAAGTTAGTAGGGAGTGATTTAACAGAATTAAATACACAGTCAGAGTATCAAAAACCGTGGAGCAATGCAGAAACAGTGCCATGTTTTCAGCCATGGCTGCACAGGAAACAGCTGTGATTTGCAGGTTACCTTCTCAGTACCCCGCTTCTTTTCTCGAGGCTGGTTCAGCTTAGCTTGTCTGTCCACCAAAATCTTCTGCCAGTAACGTTGTTCATGGTCACCTTGGGGAAAAATGAACATTGAGGAATGTCAATAAAAGTAGCCACGAGAAGTGGATGAAATATTTTCTAAGGTAAACACTCATGAAAACACCTTTCAAGGAAGCCCAACAAGTATTTCCCCAGTAGTGTTACATTTCCTATCCACAGAAGCCATATAGATTTGCTCTCTACATGTCATCAGCAAAAGGAGCTGAGTTTTAGCTGAAGTTTCACCACAGCACATGGAGGTCCCTCTGATTTACTGATGTACTCAACCTCTGACTCATTTTAAACAACTACCAAACAGGAGAAAAAAAAAGTAATTACTGTAAGAACAACTGAGACTATTTTGTTTCATCAAAACCATTGCCTGGGGTTTTCACGAGCTGACACGAATATTTGAACAGGGACAGCAATACAAAAGCAAGTAGTTCTGCAGCTTTTCTCAGCATCTGCTTTGCAGGGAAGCAGCAGTTCACCACTTTTCCTTCTGGTTTGTGATGTACTTATCACAAGGGGAATTCTGTGATATTATTTTCATGGTCTCAGGGTTCATCTTCAGCCACAGGGAAGTTTCTGAATCATCTTGGAAAAGATTCCTGCAAAAGTTAACATCTAAACATGATCACAGATGCCTACCATCTTGCCAGATGCCAAGCTGAAGATACTTAAAAGTCAAATCCTGAAGAGCAAAATACTACTGGGAAATGTTTTGTCCCTGCTGTAGGGAGCATTACATTCTTTCTTTTTCATCTCTCACCTTCTGCCACCAAGAACAACAAAAATCCTTAGTGTGAGTCCCTTATGCATTCCTGGAAAGCTTTTCCATTCTCATTTTAATGACCCAGTTAGAAAAAAATAAATCTTAAGACTATGAATGGAATGCTCCTACAATGTAGTACTTACTCCTAATCACCTACTGCACTCTTATGTAAGGATACAAAACCAGAGACAGACAGACACAGAGCACACAGCTGTAGAACACAAAATTTGAGGTTATTTCTGGATCTCTGAAACACAGAGCACACTGGAGACAAATCTATCTCCAAATGACATTAGCAGCACTCACGGAGTCTCAAACTCCAATTAACTTTGATATGATCATGAAGGTTAACGCTTCCATCAAAGCTGCTCCTTCTGCAATCCTTAACTGGCATTTTGGGGAGTCTGCATCCCTGCACCCATGAGACTGGGCCCTATACGAGGATTTGAGCAGGAGTGGGGTAAAATATTTAAATACACAGATGAGGCAGTCTCATATTTATTGTTTAACCTGGGACGTTTTTTTGCATATTTACAATTTTTGCTGCATCTCTCGATTACAAAACTTCTACGAAAACACCAAGTTTGAGAGACTTCCTATTTTTTCTATCCCTCAATTCCACAAAGAGGCTTCTCCACACTTGGCAAACTAATCCAGTCTAATACAAGACACAAATTAAGAGCAGCACAGTAATTTCAGAAAGAAATAACACACATTAAAATGAAGTTCAAAACTAGAGCCCTTAAGAACCCTTAGAGAATAACAACTTTTTTGGAAATACATTAAAAAAAAAAAGGCTTATTCTAGCCTAAATTATTCAACTTCCTGAAAAATAAAGATCAATTAGTAGGTAAGTGCTAAACCCACTTTACATGTATCCATGCTGTTAGATCCTTGCTATGTCATTTCACACACGTGCTCAGTATTTTCAAGAAAGTCTTCCTTTAAAATTCTTTTGCATTATCAGAATGTTCTATTCATAAAGCTGAAATGTGAATTAAGTTCTACAGTCCTGTGTCACTGAAAATGAAGCAAATCCATCTAAAAAGAACACAATTAAGTATGTAATAGCAAGCAAAAATCATTATTTTCCTCTGAATGGTGGCATAAAACCCCTTGGAGTTTTACCAATTTCATAGTAATTGTAAAATGAGAAGACTCTCAGAAAAAAAACCTAACTAAACATCCAATCTTTTTCCCCAAGACACCTAAATACATCCATAAATTCACCAGGAATGATCCCTTTCGCAGTACTTACGGCTTCTCCTGTACTTCCATGAAAAAAAGAAGTCTTACCAGTGAGAACTTCGAATTTCCAGTTGTTTTTGATCTGTATTTCTTTGTACGATTTCATGACGGTCTGTGCATCCTCAGGAGTCTTAAAACGGACGTGACACTCGGTGTCTCCCTCCAGCATGTCAACATAAGCCACCTCAGCCAGCACTGCCAGAGCATCCTGTCAAAGCATGAGACAACACACACCATAAATCAGCCTTGAAAAAGAGAATATAAAAAGAGCGACTTTTGACCATTCCATTTGGAGGTCATTAACATTTTCAAAAAGGTCATGAAGTAGGAGGCAGTAACTGAACTTTGTCATTTAATCGATCAATCTCTTGTCAAAGAATTTTGAATTAACACATTTTCCTAAGAAGGTTATAACTTAATTCTGATTTATGAGCGTGCAACCTCTACCCATCTATCTCTCATCATGCCCTCCATCAACAATTTAAAGCAGTAGTTCCTGGAAATGTTGTGGTATCATTTTACTAATGGAGCATCATCCCTTTATTTCAGCACTGTATCTGATTTTTTTTCAAAAGTAAAAACTGTGCACTGTAACATTTATAGATCTCAGCCTAACACAAAAATATCAAGCTTGATTCTACACATTAAATGTATAAAAGCAAGCTCATTCATGGCAGATTATTTGAGAAAGGAGTAGTAGTAAAACAACTCCATCTTTATGAAGTGACCTCTGCCTGAAAATTTTCACTGACAGCTGAAGGGAGAAGAGTCACAAATGCTCTTGCAGATGAAGTACTTCACTTGTAATTCCTGCTGTTAGGGAAATTAAGTAGGACCACACATTCCTAGTCAATTTTGTTCACAGCAGGCAGCCCGAGTAAGATGCTTCTATTCAGGAATCACACACTGCTTTTAACCCTCCACTACCAAGGGCAGCCTTAAAACAGAACAAAAATTAAGTGACAACACTGTTAAGATCATTTGAGAGCCAACAAAAGCAACTTTCCGGCCTTATTCTGTTATCCCATAGTCAGGATTTCATGGAAAACTAAAACGAACCAAATAGCTCCCTGGAGCTGGTGAAAGCTAGTAGCTCTGAGGAGCACCTCAAGAGCAAAATAGGGAAGCAGTGAAGCGTAAAACTAAAATATCAAAATAATATTTAAACTACACTGCGAAGACCTTTCCAAGCTGCATGGCACGCATTATTGCTTCCATACCACGAGAAACGCAGATCAGTTCTGGAAGTGTGAGGGGAAAAAAAGCCCTGGAAGCACTGCTTAGTGGGCCTTTTGCTGCAGCTGATAGTCCAGTACCACACAGCAAAGCCAGGTCTGGTTGCACTTCTGCCTTCCACAGTTATGCAACTAGTATGGCCACAAAAACAAAAAAGAAAGGAAGAAGTACCAAGAACATTTCACCTTTCTGCTATTTAAATAGTAAGCTTCCCTTCTGCTCACAACATATTAAGGCGTGACACAAACTTGATCTAGTGAGGTGTATCCAGCAGTCAAAGGGGCCCTCAGAGGTTACAGGGACAACTTGTACCACATTCTCTCAGTGCCTCCAGCACTCAGACTGCACCAGCTGCCTTCAAATACACCGAGAAAGATTAGGCTGATTGAGCTGAAACCCCACCACCAGTGAAATGAGGGGTTTCAGTGAGAGAGTCTCTCATACTGCTTAGGTTCATACACACATCAAGCCTCACACACTTGCAAGCAGCTGGCGACTCGAAATGGCCTCCTCAGCTATAAATGTTTGATAAACAGTATCAGAACTCGCATTTTAAACCACTCCCTCATTGTCCTGAGTGGTATGGATATGTGCATCAACCTGAGTTCAAGTTGTTTAAATTCCTTCCAGCTGTTACTCATCCTAAAGTGCAATTCGGGGAAAAAAGCGTCCTGTGTAACATTAACAGAAAATGCAGGATCTGGAAAAAGCCTGTTATTTCCTTTGGAAAACTCTTAATATTTCCATTTCAAAAGGATGCTGCTTAAAACTGGTATTTTTCTTAAGAAGAAATACTCTACTCAGCGTGTGTAACTTTCGTGTCATTACATGTAACCGAAGGTATCTAAACACTTCCTAAATTGAGAAAAACAAGCACCTGTATTAGGAAAAAAGTGACTGAATCAACAAGTTCCACTGCTGTCACTCTCCCTGAAATCGATTTTTGTCATTGTAAAATTCATATTGAAAGAAAGAAAATTGGTTTCTCATGCAGAGAGCATTCTCCTGCCCCCAAATTCCTGTTAAAGATAAAAACACCATAAACTTTAAAAAAAACAACATAAATACTTTTACAGCTCTCTTGTCAGGATGACTGGCACAGTGACAAATGCAGAACACTGCAGCCATCCCCAGCTCCTTTTTTTAAACTGGAAAGCACTAGAGCATTGCTTATTCTCCTCAATATTTTCATTATAAACTTGACATTGCTCCGAGCACAGGAAAAGCTTGGTTTTACTTTGAAACGTACACTTTAGTCTATTTTGCCATTGAAAAATCTGCCATTAACAGATACTAAAGAAGAACCTGTACCCAGCTACTGGCCAAATAGACGGAAAAAAAAAATCAGTGAGACTGGGTGAAATGGTATTCCATATTCAAACATTTGGGGGCAGGGTAAGAGGAAAGGCTAACAGCTGCCCTGGGGTTACAAAGGCATTACCTTGATCTGCTTCCTGCCTGGCAGGGGCTCGGTGCTAATGATCTTCACAATTACTCCGCTGACGAACTGAGGCCCCATTGTGCTGCCCTTGACGGGAGGGGCACAATCTTCACTGGTGGCTGGTCAAGTTAAAAACAGGGTGGAAAAAAATAGAAAAAAGTTTTTACATTTATTAGGTTGAAAAAAATTAAAAAGTTACGAAAGCACAGAACAATGTAAACAAGCATCAAATATTGTTACTGCAGATTGAGGTTTATTAAACGAAGGATCAAGACCGTCCATAGATTCGAGTCAATCTTAGTAAAAAAACCAGCTTCAAGAAAAGTCTTAGAGAAATTTTTAAATTCCACAGGCTCCTTCCTATAAGAATATTCTTTATATTGTACCAATAGTAACCCCTCAGTTCTAGAGTGATTGAAAACATGCAGAGAGCCACTGGAACAGTGTTGAAGTTACTGAAGAGAAGCACAGAGCATTCAGACCAAAAAAAATAAAAAAGGACTCTAAACCTGAAAAAAAAGTAGAAATTTAACTATGAGGACATAATTACAAAGCTCCTCTTATCTATAGAGCCGATAAAGCCCAGTTCCAAATCGGTTTTTTACGTATCTCTGGTACAGTCAAACCCAAGCAGGTCGGCCCCAAGCTGCAGCACCAAAAAAGGCTGATCGTTGATTTACCTCTCTGAGGCTTTCTAATTACAATTACCTCAATATATCTGTAAGCCTGGAAAGTGCTACTGAAATATGCTGAAATCACTTTAGTATTTATTTTATAACTCCTTACTCCCAAATCCACCTAAATACAGGGGGTTGCTCTTACCACATCTGACATTTGGAGAAAACAACAGCATTTTACAAAATAAAACCTTGTGGCAGAGTTTCTGCAAGATCAGGGTCTTGCACCACTTCTGTTTGCATACTAGAAACATGAAGAAAACAAGACAAAACCAAGGATTACTTTTGTCATTTTCAGATTTCTGCACACCAGATTCTGTTTCCATCTCTCCCACGGGCTCGGGTTTTATTTGAGACATCGTTTTCTTTAAGGAGGCCATACTGGCTTTCTGCAGGGCCAAATATTCTTGCTTCAAATCCATCCATTCAGTCCTGAAAGCAGCAACACAGGCACAGGACATCAGTTGTAAACAAGAAACTGTTGTTTAGAAACTTGATGGCAATTTAACAGGTTACAAACAGCTTTAGGTGGACTTGGTGGACAGTGCAGACCATTCTGCCATTAGACATCTCCCTGAACTTCAGTCAAATTCAATTTTGTTCCTAACTGAATTTCCCATGACTTTGCTTCAGATTTTCATAATCCAAGACAGTTCCAACAACGTCAACCTATCATTCCAACAGAGTGGCTTTCAAATTTGCTTTAAATATTCAGACAACACAGAGAACAGTTTGGTAAACTCTGTTTTCCACTGGAACTACACGGAGAACAGGCACCAAATTCAGAGTTCATTCAGAGACAGTGAACTCCCAATTCACTGAATTAGTTCAGTGAATCCGCTCCTTTGTCACTATATTAAACATCAGTCACTCATTTTCTAGAAAAAATCATTGATGGAAAATCAACAATTGGTTAAACTCACCGAAAACCTACCGAGATAAGGACATTCCTCACTATTCAAATGCATTTTGGTTAAAAAGTACCCCCCCCATGGAAGCAATTTATATATTTACATACATTTAACACGGAGATGTTTCTGCAAACAGCGAGAACTTTGCTCCACAGCAACACAATGCCCGCAGTGCCACTGTGAGAACGACTCATTGTTACCCTAATCTGTGCTATCAAACAAGCTGATAGAGGATTTTTAAAGAGGAGGATATCTTGTGGTAATGGTTTTAGCTGTTAACAGTGACAACTGTATACTTCAAAAAAGCATCCAGACTCACCCAGGATCATACATTCTCAACAGAGCAAAGGCATTAAAATAACAAAAGACCCACGTAATGATTCTTGGAGATAAAAAGGCAACACCATCCCATAGCAAGGTTTGGTATAAATACAAGCTCAAGTAGGAGCTTGGTAACTTGCATCGAAGGAAGAGCAGATCGTGGAGAATGACACAGGCAAGTATTTGCAATGGTTACAGTCTTTAAACTTGTCATTACTCCTTTGCTACACTCGAATAACATGTAACTAAAACTCTGTGTTTGTTGCAGTTTGCTCAGAATGTCGGTGGCAGAGGACATGCTCCGTTGACAACCCTTTATTTTTATTTTTGAGTGGACCCCTTTTACTTTAACATGGAGGTGCTTTCTGTGATATAGAAAAAGTAAGTGCTTCCATGTTTTAGTAGAGGTGAATCCTGATCGCAATCCTGAAAGACCATCCGGGATTTTACTCTTTTTTATGGCCTGCAGATCAGCGGGAGATTATTAGATCCGGGAAAAAGCTTTGATGCGAGGAGAGTCTCCAAAAGCTAAAATCTACATGGTTAAAGTACACTTGAAGCGATTTTTAATTTTAAAGGTCTCCCTTTGCTTTAACATGGAGGTACCTGCTGCCTACAAAAGTAAGTGCTTCCATGTTTCAGTGGCGGTGGATCCTCATCTTCGAAGCCTTTTTACAAGGAATGTACATGGTTTTTATTACTGCATTTTTGTTTTAATTATTTAGTTTCTCCACCAAAGGACCCCCATTACTTAAATGTGGATGTGCTTGCTTTGCTCCACAATAGTAAGTGCTTCCATGTTTTAGTGGTGGTGAATCCTTTTTACCTCAACATTTCCCTCCGGAAATGTATCAAACTATGAAAAAAGTTTTATACCTAAAGCACAATTTTGCAGCACAAGACGGCGAGGACCCCCTCTACTTTAACATGGAGGTACTTGCTGGATGCCTAAAAAGTAAGTGCTTCCATGTTTTAGTTGTGGTGACTCCTAAAAGCCCAGCACTTGGATTTGAGGTTGGCAGAACTCTACACATAAAGCAATGAAGACTTAAAACTCTTAGTATTTAAATCTTACTGCTACAGGCTAATACTGTTGCTAATATGCAACTCTGTTGTATAAAAATTGGAATTGCACTTTAGCAATGGTGATGGACTGTCAGACATACCAAGACTAAAAGAATAAATAATTCCAAATGTTTGGAAATACGGTGTCAGAAATTTGTAAGCAATAAAATGTCAATAAAGTACACTTAACATGTGACTCAATCTTTCCTACAAGTGACAAAAAACTGCATACTGCAGGAAAACATGAGCGTGCCAACATTTTAAAAACATTTAAAATGTGGTACCATAAAGCAACAATGTTCACAAGATCCCCGAGATAAATATAAATTGTAAACTGCAAAAACGGCCAAGAGGCTCAACATACTCCTAGATTAAAAGTGTTCGTAAAACCTATGGATTTGTTTCATAATTACAGTAGAAGCTGTGACAAATGGAAAAACTTGGGGGGATTTTGTTAGCATTAGTCTCATTCAGGAGCTCGGTCTTTCCAAAGCCAGACAACCACTTCCCATTACTACTGGGGAAAAAAACCCAAAACGTCAAGTATCCCGGTGATATCACAGCAAACAGATAATGTATGTCACCTACTTGGAGAGCACTCTGAGCGGAATGACTTCTTCACCCATTTTGTGTCTTTCCTTGTGTTTTTTCTTGTGTTTTCTTTTGGATTTGGAAAGCGATGTGTCTTTCTTGTCTTTGTCTTCTTCTGCAGAAACTTCTACATTAGACAGTCCAAATGAGAATATGTTTAATTCTGACATATATAGTTAGATGTTATTTCAATAAAATCACATTCAATATCTACTGGTTCCTTGCATTAATTACTTCTAGTCAGCTTCATCAACTACCCAAGTTTACTTTTCTTGTCGCACTACATCTGATTTCAATGCAGCCTTATCTCATCTCATAGAACGAACTGGATCATTAGCTTTTCCCTTTTGTATTTTAATTTATTTATCTAGATTCCTGGGCTGTCTCCATTTGCCCAGGCTGTCTGTTTAACCCATACTTTACTTAAGTTCTATTGATATGAACTTCTTTGAACTATTTTTACTTCTGATTAGATTTTCCTGCTTTGGTGTTGCAAGTTCTTCCTTACTCTCCGTGTATCTTCTCACCTTAACAGTAACTCCTTATCGGGTTTAAAAATTTAACTGCAGGGAGCACTAATTTGCTCAAGCTGATCTAATGCCTCCACTATATCCAGCCCACCACTCCTCATCCATAAGGGTATCTGCCATTGCCTTTCATTCATGCATATATTATCATGCAAACCATGGTAATAAAAAGAGGCAAGAATTTTTACCATTGGAATCTTTTGGAGCTTCTGTTGTTTCTTCTTTTACTGTTTCAACTTCATCTTTTTCAGCAGTTTTCTTGACTTTTGGAGCTGATGTCTCACCATCTCCCGAGGTGGTTCTTTTTCTCTTTCCTGGCCTGCTTTCCCAGGTTACCTCTGAGCTCTCTGTTCTGTCCCACTTCCTCTTTTCCCTTTTGGAGGGCTGCCTGGGAGTCTCAGTTCCCTCCATCTCGGAACACTCTGATGGAGTCCTGTGTCTTTTAGACTTGGGTACTGGCTCTGTTGTAGTGTTCGTGTTTGATTCCTTTGGCTCTGCAGCTGCCTGTGCATTGCTCTCTTTCTTGATTTTGGATTTCTTTTTTTTCTTCTTTTTCTTCTCTTCTGGATTAAAAACACAATATTTAAAACTGCCCATGATTTAACACTAGATTAGATTAATTTAAACAATCATGATAGCACATATCATGATAAAACTGGGTTGTTAAATGAGATGCTTGTCTCTGGCATTTCTATGGGAGAGATGCAACACTGATGTGAAATTTTTCCTGGGTGTTTTAAGAAGGAAAAAAAAGTAGGTGATGTAATTTTCAAAAGCAGGGTTGAAAAACCATGGATTTGATTTCATTTTTCTCTTGTTTCCAGAAAGAGTTACTGGTATAACAAAGAACTAGTGATAATTGTGAGGAATAGTAATGTGATTTATCATTAGTCTGGCAAAAGAGATGGGAAGGTGTCTGGAGTCTGAGAAATTGCATTACACTGTAACAAATGAGGGAAAATGTTTTGGTGATGAAGTTGCAATAAAGTCCTGTCATGCTGGTTTGTAAGTAATAGCAGATTTTTCATACTTAAGCCTATGCTGGCCCAACACAGCAACATGCATTGTTTTTATTAAAAGCTTTTAAGAAACATGAAATTAAACTGCAGTAACACAGCAGCTGAAATTTTTTTCTTCAGAAGCTGAGACACACAACTCATCCAAATAACTTAAAAATGCTTCCTTGATCTCAATAATTTAGCAACACTTACCTACTACAGTGTTATTACTTGAATTCAGTGTAGGAACTGGTTTATTCTTTACTGTTTTGGGGAAAATCCCAGGTTTCCGTGGTGCTTCTTCTGGTGGATTATTCAAAAACTAAAAGAAGGAAAATGAAAACCACATAACATTATTAAAAACTCATACTTTCTTTAAAGATTCTGCATTCAAGTTAAAACCAGCAATCCTAACCACATTACAATACATAAATATTTTCAAATCACATTTAAATACAAAAAGTTTGGTAGAACCATGCTTGCTTGATGAAATTTAATTACCATTTTACTGGTGCACAGAGACCTCTTTCTGTAAAAGATGCCAAGAGTGGTCAACCAAATGATTGAAAAAAAAAAAAAGGCCACTGTATTTCTACTAAGTCTTCAGGTTATTAACAGAATTAAATCATTAAAGAATTGTGGAACTGATTGTAGGTCTGGGAGTAGGAAAGAGGAACATAACTCCTGTTAAGTGAAGCTTATAAATGATGACATTTTAGGAATTTCTCTTAAGATTTAGTAGGTGACCTAGTAAAGAACACACCATTCATATCACAATGTGACACCAGGAACAATGTCAGCAGCAGAGGCACCAGCACTCACCTCAATGGCTTTCTCTGCTTGTTCTTTAGTTTCAAATTCAACAAAAGCAAAGCCCTTTGGATCACCAGTACTTTTATACCGGGGGATGCTGACGTAAACTACGTTGCCACACTTCCCAAACACCCGCTCAATCCAACTGTGATTGACATTTTTGGGAAGCAGCTCCTAAAGGAGAAAAAGAAATAAACTGAAATTTGATGTCATAAAGCTGAGAGTCACAGTATCCAGGTAGTAAAAAGTGACCTGAGAACAGATCTCTAATCATTCATACACCTGTAACAAATACATTATGTATTTAATTTAGATGCTTACTTCTTCCTGTGACAGATGCCAAGACCTGCAGCTGTATCTTTGCAACATAAATTCTCTCAGTAAATTTAAAACTTTGCAGCAAATACAGGACTGGTGTGTCCCGAAAGACCCTCTGCAAAGCACAAGCTATTTTTTTCCTCATTGGTGGTAATGCAGGCAGGTATCACAGAAAGAATTCCAGCAGGCCACTAAAGAGTCACTACTGCTAAAATTTTTACTAGTAGCCAATATTTTCAAGTTCAGCAGTTCGAGCTTAATTCATCAGATGAGCAGAAACTTTTAGGCAGGTTCTTGGATGACAAACTGTCTGTTTTTTCCTTCTGTAAAGTCCTTAATATAGCAACACATTTTAGCAGCTTGCAGACATCGTGCCCGAGATCAACATTTCCCCTCCTCCATCAGAGAGAAATCGCGTCACACCGATTTCTCACTAGACCCAACGGAACACTTTAAAATTCCACTCTCAAATTCATGCCTAAACAACAACAGTGTTGGCACTGCTTCATTTTTTTTTTCATGACAAGTTACTGCACTAAAAGGTTCTCCCTGTAGGGAAACACTTACCACATTCAGATTTTCTTTTTACACGAACTTTGCCAGACTCAGAAAAACATTCTGTTATGGTTTGGCTTTAAGTTGAAAAGCCAGTTACTTCAAGTTTTAAAGATTTTATGGGATGAGTGCAAAATAATAGTATAATAGTGAAGTCTAGGTTAAAACATATAAAAAAAAAAGTAAGATTACTCCAGAGAAATTTAATTTACCAACACTTGGACTACTTCTACTCTCCCCATTGCCACATACCAGCTATTTACAAAACATTTAGCCACTCACTCAAGCTCTGTATAGACAACGTAGCTCATGACATGAGAGTATCTTATCCAAAAATGATACAGAACAAGTATTTCAGAGTTCTAAGCAGTCCCTGTAATCATGTTAGGAAAATATTATGTCTGGCACATTGTATTCAAAAGAAACAAAACCCAACCACCTTTTCGGGGCTTTTGTTAAGGAAGGAATCATCAGAGCAATTCAGTTCCTCCTTATCTGGATGAGCTGGCATTTTGGCCATGATTATTGTGCATCTTTATCACAGAAAACTCAGTGCTGTCTGGAAAATACTAACTCAGCTGCTAACAGCTGCAGGTACATAGCAAAAATTATACTTGTCATAAAGACCAAACAGGACAAAGCAAATTCCACAGTGGCTTCAAATCCATTAACAAAAAAAGAAAGCCCGGAGTTTAAATAAGCAACAGCTCAACCATCAGATTTTTTCCAAGCTAACACTTAAGTGGCTCAAAACCAGCTTTTTCACTCTGACACAGCTGAAATACCACAGTGACATGCAGACTTACCCCATCAGCACAAGCTATTTTCATTTAAATTAAGTAGTCATTCCAGTATCAAGGTAGCCACAGGACAGTGTGCTATTAGGAGGACTGTTAAAATTTTTCAGGTATATTCTGCCTTTAAAAGAATGGTGTTTGTTTGTACAAAACCAGAGGCACTTGCAGTAACAGATCTTATAAACAGATAATGCTGTTTAAAGTACCCTGATAAAACTTGGGAACACAGCTGGATCCTGTTTGATGGAACTAATTTAGTTGTTATTAAAAAGCTTTAACTACTTTAACGTAATTAGTAAATATTTCTTAATACCACTGGTTCTCCTCTAATGGCATTAAAAAAGCCCAGTGAACACAGCAATAGCTCAATGAAATTTCACCTTTTCAGCCTGGGAAGCTGCACTTTGTTCAGCATTTAAAACGATTTAAGCCAGCACAAGAAATTTGTGCACCAAATGAAGCCCTTTCTTGCCACAGTCACTCTCAGCTCTTGATCACCTACCTTTGCTTTATTAATTGCTTTTAACCTTTGCTGCACAATCAGCAGCAGCCAACAAAACTCCTGATGCACAAATGGAGTTGCTATAGTTAGGAACAAACAGGCAGGGAGAAACACAAGTCCAGTCTTACCACATAGACAGTCCGACTGTCCACGTCCTTTGGGCGCTCGCCCAGAGGTTGGCGTCTCCTGATCCTGGTTCCTTCCAAGTCCAACTAAAAGCAGGGAAAAATAACCATTTTCCATGAGATTATTGCTTACTTCAGCACCTCTATCACTACTTTTCCAGCACCAGCAAATGCAGAAAGGTAAGATGTTATATACCTCTACAACAGATGAACTTTTAACTGCCCGAGCGATCAGCTTCCCGTCAGTAGTCAATTTTTTCATTTTGTTGAAAGAAACAAGAAGTGATATGTCAACATCTAGGGGGGAAAAAAAGTGTAATTATGAAATCAGGTGATGTCTTCTATTCCACTAGTTTTCTTGTGAAACAAACTGCAAGTTCTAAGTGCAGTATTTAACCAAGGATTCCCAGAAAATTTTTACCATCAAAATTCAAGTTTCAAGTACACATAAATTTATTTTTCTTTTGTGCTAACCTTTATCAAAGGAATTTTGTTCTTTTACCTCCCCACTGATAAGTGTTGTCTTTTAAGAGAAAGGAAGAGACCCCCCCCTTTCTGTAGTTTTACAGCACAAAACCAGTTTGCATTGAAAACATGCCTCTCCTTCAAGTACTCAATTGAGTATTTAACCCAGTGCAGCCAACACAAAGAGCCCCTGCTTGCACTTCAGTTTCGAGAGTCATGCCTCTAAAACCTTGACAAAAAATTACGTAGCACTAGTTTTAATAAACATGCAGACATTTGTAGTATCTCTACAAAATGTAGGGTAGATTTTACTTATTTATTACTTAATTAATTATTTAAGAGGACCCTTAGAAAAGTCCAAACAACCACATTAAAAATTGTCTGAAGAGACTCACAGTAACCCTACAAGCAAATACACAATTTCTTATCAAACTTTTAGATAAAACATGAAAAAAAATACATATGCCTAACAATAAATTCGAGTGACATTTTAATTTCTGCATGTATTTACCCTGCAAAAAGTACAGTACCTCTGAGAGCAAAATGGCTTGTTTATGGCTTGTTCTTGAAATTATACAAAAATCGAAAAAGAAAACCAGGTCTCCCAAACAGTTATTTCGACCCTGGCAGATGTCTTTAACTTAAGGCTGATATGACAGAGGAAGAGAAAGAGAAAGAGAAAATAAAACTTTTAAAATCTAGTACCAGTTTTGCCTCCTGAGCTGCTGATGCTGATTTGCAGCATGGAACTCCTGCCTTTCCCGGGAGAAGACATGCACCTCCAAATAACCTGTCACTGTTACCAGCAACACAGGGAAGAACAAAGTGAAGCTAAACTGTTTGCTGAAATATGCTGAATATAAACTTACACCCATCTCTGGACTTCTCTATTTGTTCTCGGAGAAATCTGTCTTTGTGGAGATTAACATCACCAAACCAGAAATCCACTTGCTTGGCTATATCTGCCAGCACCTGTTTAACTCTTGACCTCTTCTTCTTTTCTCTTTCCTTTTTCTGCTCGGTGCTTTCTTCTTCCATGGCTTTGTCTCTTGCCGTTTCAGTCTCCATTCCTGTCATTCTGTCAAATGAGAGGTAAATATAAACTTAAAAAAACCCCAAAAGTCTTATTTCAAGGAATAAATGTTCTTGTTCAATCTTTTGCCCTGTTACCAGAAAAGCGAGTTACTTGCTAAAAGGAGTCCACAACAACTGAAGCCGAAAAGCAGGTAATTTCCCTCCTCATAAACACGTTTTTCTAAGAATTGAAAAGATCCATCATTTTTTCATCACTCCCCCTAACTCCCAGTACAAACCATTAGAAAGATCACACAACAAACGCAGGAGAACTACACACTTCAGAAACTAACCTCGATCATGGCAGATCTGGTAATAGTAAGGCTTGTTTTTAAAAAATTGTCTTTATTATGTCAAAAATGCAAACCACTCACTCCGTCATCTGCCAAGGCCCTGTCCAAGAGCAGTAATTCAGTAAAGGGTCTCTGATTTTAATGGCAAACCAAGGTCTGTCAGAACTCCAGAATCAGGCCCCTGAAAAATAAACACTAACTAGAAGCAAGTGACTTAATATACAGATTGATCTTGAAAAATATAAAACCTTTTTAATGCATCAATCCATCTCTTTTGTTCACATTTCAATTCGCTGCAGCTGAAAACTGCCAGTCACCACTTCACTACCTCATTTCACAGGAGCAAACAAAGCAACCCTGCCAGAAGCAGACAGCTTTCGGAAAATTAAATTAACACAAAAATTAAAGTAATTAATGTCGCAATCACCATATGAAAGACTTCTCAGCTCTCTGCCAAGGCAGCAGAGAGGGAAACGTGAGCTCAGCCATCAGAGAGGAAGCCCACCTCAGACAACAGGATGGCGAAATGGAAATGGTCCCCAAATTATTGTGCAAATCAGGCTTCCTCAGCCGGAGATCAGTTTCTCCCCCGCTGTGAGCTGCCGGCTCAAGATAGTGAAAGGTCAGCAGTTACCTTGGAAAGATAAGCCAGGTAAAACTGCTCAGCAAGTTCAAGCTCCACTCAAGCCCTTCAGCAAGTTTCTTATATTAATAACCAGCAGACAATACGCTGCTCAGCTGAGGGCTACATGGCGGTGCATCATAAACGTAAAACGTCATTATGGGATATTTGTAGTGGCTGAACAGCATTAAGGGACCACACCAACAGATTAGTGTGGCTCATGGACAGCACAGCTTTGTTTTAAGGAGCATTTTGAGTCACTCAGCTCTGGGACTTCCTTCCCAGAAGAGGGGTTCTCATTCAAGCTGGAAGAAAAACAGCTGCAGGTTGCATTCCAGGCTTCCCCCACACTTTGTGCTTTAGAAATGAAGCTTTGAGGAAATTACTTCGTACTTCAAGCTTCTCCAGAGTCAGAGCAAAGATCAACTACTAATATGTGCACGAAAATCCAAGAAATTAATGTAGCAATCTCCATATGCCCGGGTGTAAGACAGTCTGTATTTTCCACGTGTCAACTCTCACACTGCCAGCGCTACTTTGATAAACAATTAAAATCACAGCAAAGCAAAAGCAGGCTGAAAACTTCACACTGATAAAGCAAAAGATCTCCATAAAAGAAATAAAATCGCATTGACTCTGTGTGCCAGAGTGAAATCAGAAGAAGGAGGGATAATTAAACATGGGGAAGGAACTTTAGGAAAGCAACGATAATGCAAATCAAAACAACACAGTTTCACACCCATCTATAGAAACTTATCTAGGCTCGATAAAAATTAAAAGGTGTCCCTGTTAACCCATATCCAACCCCGATTCCTATTATTATCAACATCTAGACAACATAATAAAGTTCAACAGTAATCCAAGGTCTTGAAAAAACAGGGAGCACATTTTAAAAAGTAAAATGGGCAACAGGGGATGAGGGAGAAAAAAGAAGAATTGAAAATACTTTATATATTATGAAAATGTTTCTGTATAGTCACTGGCAGCCCTAGGTAGGTACTGAAGAATAAATGCAAGTAATCAGCAAACCTGAAACTACTCAAAAAGACACATCCTGTAACAGTTTTACACCAATACAGACACAGGCAGAGCTGCAGCAGTGAAGTTCTTGCCCTGCCCTGAAACTTCTCCGTATGCAAAGTGAGCTAACAAAGGACAGGTGTTAATAGATGGGGGCCAGCACCAATTTCTTAATCCAAAACCAGACAACCTTCTTCTTTTCCCTTCCCATTATAAGCAATGAAACAAATACATCATTTTAAACGCAGGTGTAAGGCATTTAATATATTTCATGAAACTAGAGTGCCCACAAACAGTAAAAGCTCTGCTTCCGCTCGACAGTGATGAGTGTTAAGGCTGTTTGCACACACAGGGAGACAGACCCCTGTCTGTCAGTTGTGCCCTTCCCTCTGTCACCTCAGGAGGTGCAAAGTGGATTTATTTGTGTCCAGGACTGGACATGGGTCTTAGTGCCATGGGCTGGTTGACAAGGTGGTGATAGGTCAAAGGTTGGACTCGACCTCAGAGGTCTTTTCCAACACAAGTGATTCTGTGGTTATAATTAAAATATATGCCAGCACCAGACTCTGATTTAGGTGAATCCGCCTGCACGACACCAAAAGGGCAACCCAGCTCCTTTACCTCACCATATCTCACCCTCAAGTAACACAGCTGGATTTTCTGACCTGAGAACTAATTTCTGGTTCTTTCCTGTTGGGAAAACCAGGTGATTAAAGAACTGAACAAGCAGCAGAGCTGCTGGAGGAAAGCAGCAAGAATAAGTACTTGGAAGCAGACTGGAGGTGGTTACAAAAGCCAAGCACTCTGCTGCCCTGGTAGCTGCTGCACTAGACCAAAAACACTGAAAAACTGTAGAACCTCACCTTACTTACACTGTGGTCTCTAAGGGGCAGACCACAACGTGACATACGCTTTTCTAGCTGTGACTTATTCTGGGAAGCCCGACCACCATACATTTACCACTGCACAGGTACTGACCACTGCAGGTGCTGCTGCTGTAGCGATTCACATATTTTACAGACAGAACACTAAAAAAAAACC
>VZRS01011849.1:118185-140029 GCA_013398055.1 Ifrita kowaldi
AAAAAGCCCCGCGGCGGCGCCGGCGCGTGCGCGGCGGCGTCGGGGGCGCGCCCGACTTCGGGCGCACGTGACTTCCTCCTCGCGGGGCGTCGCGGCGCCGTGACGTCACGCGGAGCGCTGCGGCGGGAAGTTCGGAAAGGCGGCGGCTGTCACCGTGATCCCGATCCCGGAGCCGCTGGGTAGGATCGGGGTGTCCGCCCGGCCCCCCGGGAGTGGCGGGGGGCTGCGGTCGCGGTCCCTCGGGGCATCCCCCTGGGAGGCGGCGGTGGCGCTGAAGGGAGTGCTGGTGGATGAAGGGCTGGAAAGGGCTGTGTGGAGGCAGCGGGTTTGACAGCGGCGTGTCCGTGTGTTCGGCGCGTCCCAGAGCCCGTGGCATTCCCTCGGGACTCATCCTAAGGGTTGGCATTGATCCAACTGCTCTAATAACTTGAGGAATAGCTCTGTCCTAAAAGGGGTGTCCGTTTCCAGGGATTTTCACCTTATGAAGCACCCGAGGAGGTGGCAGCCATAGGAAACAGCGCGAATTTTTTCCCTTTTCGTCAGATAAACTGTTTCTCACTAATCCAAAGCGTATATGGAATTTTATTTTAAAATTAATTGCGGTCTGACTTTAAACATGCAAAGAGTTTTGGCTTCACGGGTAGCTGGTTTGGAGAGTCAGTTATTTTTTGCATGAGTTAAACATGCGTGACCAACTCCACACCTGTGACAAAATCATTCTGGTGACGGCTTCTCTGGTTTTCTTTTTGGCTTGTTTGGGTTTGTTGTTGTTATGGGTTTTGTTGTTGTTGTTGTGTTGTTTTGTTTTGTTTTCTGCAAGTAAACTTTTGGGTTTTAAATTCAGGTAATTCTGAATAAGAGTATTCAGAGTTGCCAGCCATTCATTTAATACTCCACTGGTTTGATACTGTCTTGCATCTAACGCTTTTCTTTTGAGGGGAAAAGAGAAGTAATTTTTTGTCCACACCTTTCCTTCACAGTTCTGGTGCATCCTGACCATTTCCCTGTCTCTCAGGCTGTGGGAAGATGTGGATATTTGTGAAATAAGTTGTTGGATGACTGTGTTGCCAAAGCAATGGCCTCTCAAGAATTTACCGTGAGTGATTTTTAACACTGTACAATTTAGTAGGAATAACTTTAATGACTGGAGCTGCTGAGGTATTTGAACATTTTCTTACTAGTTATTTTTTCAACATTTTATCTCTTTAAAACAGGTATTATACACTCACCAAAAGATGAAAAAATCAAAAACATGGCAAGATGGAATTCTGAGGGTTAGAACTGCCAGAAACCAGGTGAAAATTCAGACTTAACACTGTTGGATTTAATATCATCTGCTACTGCTGCACTGTCAGTGCCAATCTAGTTGGTTTGTGAAATAACTGGTTGTTTAAAATCTTATTTTTATATTGCAGGCTACCTTGTTTGATGATAAAGGACAATGTCTGGAGAGTATTTTTATAAAATCTCAGGTATATTTTGTTTGGAGTTGCTATTTTTATGTCCGATTGTAGTTTGTCTTTCAGGCAGCATTTCAAACACTTGTTTGGTAGCTAAAATAGTAATTTTTCTTGTTGTTGGTATAAAACTCTGCTACAGTGCAAATAATGGAAAGGGAAAACAGCTTCTACTTATTCATAAATCTTACTGTTTGTGCAGAAGGTTTCATGGAA
Source organism: Ifrita kowaldi (assembly GCA_013398055.1). NCBI lineage: Eukaryota > Metazoa > Chordata > Aves > Passeriformes > Cinclosomatidae > Ifrita > Ifrita kowaldi. Next base: position 119,859 of record VZRS01011849.1, read on the forward strand.
TTTTTCTTCCTTTGGGGTAAAAACAGTGTATTACAGTGATATATGAAATAATCATTGAAGCTAAGTGCTAATGCTTTTTAGAATATATATATAAGTAACAGTATTATATGGCATCTGTGATACAGTAGGTGTAAGTACCTGAATTTTTTACATGTAAGTACTTGAAAGACTATATTTATTTAAAACAATTATATATATTATTGTTTCTTTTATAGTACCATTATGTACACACTGCTGCTCTCTCCTTTCCAGGTGACTCCTGGAGATGATTTAGAAAGTGAGCGATATTTAATCACAGTTGAAGCAGTCAAAGTGAGTGAAAAGCCTTCTGAAGATCAGCCAAGGAAAGCAGAAACTCCAGCAGTGGATAGAAATGGTGCAAAACCCGGTCTTCTGCCCCCAAGACATCTCCCTGTTGGCTTGAAAAGGAAGTTTACGGTGTGTTTTTGTTCCAAGTTTTTATGTTTCGTATTTACATGTATTTTAAAACACGAGGGACACATATTCTCATGAATGGTAAATATATACATAAATTCTTCCTGCTCTATTTTTTATTTTTGAGCTGTAATCCAGAATGTGTTCCCTGTAGGTGTTTTTTCCACCATTTCCATTTAGGAAATTTGTTTAGCAGGATTGCTGATGCTAAACCTGCAGTAAAAATCACAAGGGCTTGAGGTTGTTTCTATGCACCTGTGGAATTCTCATGTGGATTTGATCAGAAAATATTTTCAGACCATTTGATCAGAATAGAGTTCATGGAGTGTGTCCCATTTTCAACATTTGATTACAAAACATGGATTAATTTACGATTTCTCTCCTAGGGGTTCCAAGGGCCACGCCAAGTTGAGAAGAAAATACCAGCTGTGGAAAATGAAGAAAAACCAACAGTGTTGCCTTTATCTAAGCAGTGCCAAGGGAGTTTTCCATCCCAGTTTTATGTCAGCTCTCCGTTATTTTCTACGATTCGCAAGAAGGACGCAGAAGCAAATCCCTCTGCAGGCTTTCAGGAAGAGGGATGTAGGGACAACGGCAGAGAACACATGTCTGTGTCCTCACTGCTTTCAGCTCCGTTTACTGACAGCTGTGAGGAGACAGAGAAGCAAAACTCTGATCAGTTTGTTGTGAAGCCAGAATCTCCTCTCCTTGCTGGGCACACTGGTCCCAGGGCAGTGTCCCACCACATCAGGAGCACAGCACAGATAATTGCTCTTCTGAAGTCTAAACCAGCACAAGGACACAGAGAGCAAACATCTGGAGTCACAGGTTGTCTTTCCACGTTTCAGGCAGCAGAAAATGCAGATTTATATGACAAAAAAAGCCCTGTCCTAGCAGCTTTTTCAGACAACCCTGCCAAAGGACTTATTCCAGATACTCAGCACCCGCCTTTTATGCAGGGAACTGGAAGTGATAAAAGGGACTGGAATGCTGAAGTGCTTTCAAATTCAGCTGATCAACCTGGTGCTGAAGAAGTCACAGGACGGAGACAAGACAAAAAGGTAAATAATTTAAGTAAAGGTTTACAAGATCACTGCGACACAAATAGTTGCTTCCTACCTGAGTCCACCATAAGTAGAATGAGTGACAGTCAGTTTGTCCCATCCTCAGGTGACATTTCACATCCAGCAAGTCCAACTACCTTTGAGAACAATCCCTTTGGATACAGGGAGCAGCATTCAGGGACTGACAAGCTTAGAGAGAATTTATCTGTAGAGATGCAGAGTGAGCTTCATCCAAGACAAAATTCAGAGGGAGCGTCTAGTGACCCGGAGCTCTCTGGGGATGTGACATTGACTGAAGCTGGAATTGTGAAGGAGGAGTTCAGTTTGCATGGCAAAGACTGTAGTTCAGATGAGGAACTGATGGAGGTTAACTTTAGCCTAATGGAGACTTTTGATTTTAATGACACAGACAATGAAGATGTGTGCGAAAGAGAAGTGAAGGAGCTCACTGAGGGAGAGACACCTTCACAGAGCCCACGTTGCCTACAGGGAGAAGATGTAGCACAAGAGGCTGCCTCGAGGCCTCATTCTTGCTGTGAAGTAGCGACACACAGCAAAAATGAAGTCAAATGTTCAAATTTTGATGAAGATGGGGGTACACCACCCCAGCTTTGTGACAGTGATGCCAGGAGAACTGCAGAAGACTCTGCAAACCAGACCAGAACCGAAGTGGAACTTCTAAGCGATGGACACAACATAAAAGAGATCAATGAGAGTCAATCAAGTTTTGAAGCCACAAACAATGTGGAGGATCTGGATGGCTGTGCGGCACTTACCACTAATGGCACATTAATATGTAAAAACTTGCACTCTGATCTCTTGCCTGGTGATACCAACGTTAACGAATGTCACCCTGAAACCTGTGTGTTTGAGGCAACTGGAAGTGTTCCAGGTATTTCTCCCAGCAGAATGATTTCTGCCATGGACAAAAAGACTGAGGAAGGAGTTACACAGTTTGGATGCATGGAATCCCCAGATGTTGGCTCAGAGCACTTCTGGGGTACTAAAAGTGATGACATTAAACCAGGTAGCTCTCTGCTGGCTTTGTCACAAAAATCAGACCCTTTAGGAACAGGTTATTCATCTCCAGAGGAAACAGCACTAGGAGAAACTGAGTTGGAAAATGCAGAGAAAATAACTGCATCTCCTGAAGCCTGCAAAGGTGAAACAATAGAGATGGATTGCCTGAAATGCACAGCAGTGGCTGAGAATTCCTCAGGTCTCCCAGATTTGGTGAATGATATCGCTCTTCTGAGAGCTTTGACTCAGCATAGCACAGCATTAGAGAGCTTGCAAAAGATGGAGGAAAGTAACAGCGTGTTCTGTGAAACAGACGCTTCTAAGGAGACACTTGAACCCCTTGAGAAGGATGAAGGTTCGGGCAGCTTGTATTTTAAAGTGAATTCTGTATGGCTGTAGCTGTTTGACTTCTGTACTGTTTTCTCCTCATATTTAGAAATACTCTTGGAATGATGTCTTATGTAGGTTCCCTTGTGCAGCTTTTGCTGTTTAAAGCAACATTGTGAGCTCCAAGTCTGTCTCTGCTCTCATTCCGTTAAATCCTAGCTGTGCAATTTGTTGCGTGGGTAAGGTTTGCAAGACCAGTAAATATTCAGATGTTTTCATGCAAAAAACCCCAGACTATTGACTGTAACTCACTGTGCTTTTCCATCTCTTGTAGCTACAAAAGAGTTTACAGAAATGCCTTACTCAGAAAGTTTACAGGCATCTTCCTGTTCATACTTTGATTCTCCTGGCCTTATGGTAACCAATTTTTGACTACATCTATTTATCTGTACAAGATAAATTCATTTTTCACCTGGCTCCTGGAATAAAATTCTTGGTTTATGGAACCATAGAGGTTGAGCTACAAATTGCTTAGAGGCATTGTTTATGAAGCTGGTAATAAACAGAAGATGTCCTCTTGCCAATATTCAGGAGGCCTCATGTATAACGAGAAACTTAATGCAAATTTTAGTATTTAGTAATGTTTAATATTCCATTAATATGTTTAGAACTTCTCCTTCCCTATCGCATCTTTTACCACCTATTTTTTTCGCTGTCATTTTAAAGACATGGCTTTCCTTGGAATTTTAGCATTTGGGTTGAAATACACTGTGACAACTGTTTGTGTTTGATGATTTGCATTGATTTTTATCCAGTGCTGTTAACAGCCTTTTTTCCTTTTTCAATCCATCTAAAGTTTAAAGAAAGATTTTAGATTAAATCCTTCTTTTTTCCTGTCCTGTTTGAAAAGCAAATATAGTTTCTTATCCAGTCATGGATGGTCCTGGCTTCCCAATAAAAAGGCTGTGACTGAAAATGCTTCCTTTCTATAAATACAAGACATTTCTTAGCCTACATTTTCACTTTAAATGGTTATTAAATTGTTAGACTAATTAGGTTTTGATACTTTTCTATGCAGCCCAACTGTGTGGACAATTTATTACAGAAGACAGAGGCATATATTGTACCAATAGCAGCAGCCCAAAGAGACCCTGGGACATCTGACTGGCAACCAAAGGTACCATTTCTGTGGAGCTGAAGCATAATTAACAGTGTTTCCTAAATTTCAGTTAAATGGTTTGCTAATTGTGATATATTACAGTAAGTCCTAATAAAATTTTAACCAGTTTTCTTAATTTTTAGTATAGTTCACTGTGGGAAGTTTTCCAGGGAGAGTTTTAAACTCAAATTACAAGGAAAAAAGCCCAGATTTTCTGTTTCTCTTCTGCAGTTCCCAACAGATTGTTTTTGTTGCATGGTACAAAAAGTACCTATGTAGATAGTTGCAGAGCAGTTTTTACTTCCTGTTAGTGATAATTCCAATGCCTTGTGTAGCCTGTTGCCTTCCAAGGGCACCAAGTGAAAGGATCAGCAGCTAGTGAGGTCATGTTGAGAGCTCCATGCTCCCAGCTAGGATGGCAGCAGCACCTGGAGAACATGGACTTCGCAGCTGAGACATTTTTCTCACCCCTCTTTTCAAGGAATTATGACCTTTATGACTTCAGACAGGTAAAACATTTTTTTTGTTTAGTTATCCGTACTAACCTTAGTGCAAGAAAGTATCCTGTCAATTTAGGACAGAAAATAGTTCATTTTTAGATTGCTACAATCATAGCAAAATCAATTATTTTTACTTACCTTTGTCATAGACCTTCGTAATGTGTGACTTGGTATTTTCTGCTCCTGTGATCAGCTGCCCTTTGAAAAAAAGAAGATAAGCAGTTTAATTTCTAACAAGCTTTTGCTTATGGGTTTTTTTTAATAAAGTCTCCAGGTTCCAGGAGCCTTCATAAGGATGATGTTGATGTTATCAGAGAAGGGAATTTTCAAATGAAGCCTGATGTTATTGAAGAGCCAGGAATAAATGAATCCCGTAAGTGAAAGTAAAAGGAGAAGGGCAGTGATTGGCCTCAAAATTTCTGCATGACTTCAGTGCTTCATGTGTTTTTCCTAGCACTGGCATTGGATGTGTATCCTGAAGTGCCACCATGGAAAATGTCAGGCTCACCCTTGCACTCTGACCTGAGACAAGCACAGTGGACTGCCTGGGAACCTGGCAAGGTGTGGATTGACTGTCTCTTGCAGATATTTTTGGTTTTATTTCCTGTGTGCTCGTGGCAATTTCTTATTTTTGAAGCTGCTTTATCTCAACTCTGAGAGACATTTCAATTGTTTAGAATGATGAGAGAGAGAATAGTGGTAAAAGAGCTGTAATCAGGGGTTTTTTTCCCAGTCATTCACCTGACATGTTAATTCTTCACCTGTAGATTTCACCAGAACTGACTTCCCCACTTGATCCAGACTCTACAATTTCTCCAGCTTCAGGAAATGAGGAGACTATTGGAGACATCCGGGAGCCCCTGACACATGGGTTCTTCCTAAGTGAACCAGAACTCCCAGAATTTTTTTTCAGTAAGAATTTACAGTTTATACTGGCGCTTCACAGTGTTTTAGCTGGAAAATCTCTGAGCATTCTTGAAGCACAACAAATTGGGCTATCATAGACAGTTACTCTGCCAATTATATTCTCCTAAAAGAGACTTCAGTAGAGGGATTTAATTTTATAAAGAAAAATCAGCTTCTGGTTTGGGGGCAAAAAGGCTGTAAGCTGAGCTTCTAAATCATATTAGGTTTTTATTTTACCTGCTTTTAGTTGTCTTCCATATTCAGCTGTCCTTTGACCCACTTAATTTGACACCTATCAATGACTGTAACTATTGAGAGTTAATTTAGTCAAAAGGATGCTTTTTGGTACTAAGAGCTTATTAATCTGCATTATTTAATGTTAATTCATAGTTTTATGGGTTATCTTTTGGAAAAAGCAGCAAATGTTAAACGGGGTGTTTCCTAGTTGGCAGCTGTCAGTGACATCAGATTAATGACCTCCAAAACACAGCCATGTTAAATAATGGTCTTTCATACAAGCAGAGTGGCTACATAATGTGTTCTGAATATGGGGATTTAAAATCATTAAAATTGATTAAAAGAATCACACAAAATCCATCATGGTGTATGGAGTTGTAGTGTAACACTGCACAGGCATGATCCAGAGAACTTCCCAGTTAGAAGACAGGATGTAAAAGGAAGAACTTAAAATTCCTTCCTTATCCTTTTGTACATCTGAAGTGCCATCCCTAGGTGCTACAAGTAAGCTGTAATTTGCCCCACAGCCCGGGAGAAATCCAGCTCTCCAGAGGAATGCAGCCTCCCAAGACTCGAGCCCATGGTGAAAACACGAACTCCTTTTGTCACTCTTCCTGTCACCGAGGAGATTCCTGACGTGTTCTACCCCACTGAGAGCCAGGAGGTCCAGCAATCCTTGGGCTCTTCAGGAGGCAATTTGTGCAGCGAGTCAGTGGCATTTCCTTGGAGCGCTCCTGGCCCCGAGGGCAGGAATTATGAAACCTCTGTGTTTGGGGAGTACACGGAAGACAGACAAAGGGGATCTGTACCACCAGTGCTCCCTAACGTGACTGCCCAACACAGACAAAGCAAGTGGCTGAAGTATCAAAACAGTGCTCAGTGTGATTTGATCCCTGAAAACAGCGCTGATGGGGAAGAGAATGATGACATCCGTGCCCAGAGTGTCCTCAGAATGCCGCCGGGTGACACAGGAGAGGGCAGAGCCATGAATCCAAGTGCTCCCAGCTCTGCACCGCTGCTGCCAGCCAGGAGCTCGCCTGGGGAACGCTGTGCAAACAGCAGCCACCCAGATCTGGTTTCAGAGGGGAAGGTACTTTCCCTGCACTTAAGGCAGACACCTTTGGCTGCGGCCACACAAAAGGTGTTGAGTCACCTGAGCTGCCACGAGGGAACGGGAGACGGCCAGGTGTGTAACTGTTCAAGCAAACACAGCTATCATTGACACAAACACATTTCTCTGGCCAAAGTGACTGTGTTTATCTGATTTCCTGCAAGATGTTATCAGTATGATTGGATGAAATGTTTCTACCGATGTAGTGACAGAAAAACATGTATTTTTTTAAGTGCCGTGACTAATCCTTTGTAAAGGTAATTCCTTGGCACACACAGTGCCAGATTTAGATTTTTAATCTGAATGTTGACGGCAGGAAGATGAAAGAAAAGCTGTTGGGCTGTTTTGTCATCTGTAATTGGTAAGAAATTGTGTGCGTGAAGGGCTTTTCTTAATTGTGGTATGAGCATCATTTTAATGAACACCTATTTTTGCTTCAAGGCATAGTCTCCGACTTCAAAATATTATAAATTCCTTCAGTTTTAGTTGTGTAAAAGTCAAGTTATGGCTTTGAATAGGCACCTAAAAATTTAGCACAGCTGTTTGTGACCAGTAGACAAATGCAGTAAATTGCAGGGAAACACCAAACCAACCACAAGTCAGGTTTTAAAAGTTGTCATATGGTTTTGAGAGTTGAAGAAAATGTTGGCTTTTTCCTTTATTTTAATGCTTTTTGGTTCTTTAATACTGTCTGTCCAGTACAGTATTTGTGTGAAGTAGAGGTGAGGAAATAACTAATATATTTCATGTATACACTGGTATACACATTGTGTGTGATTTTATACAAATATATATGTGTGTATATATATATGTAAAATCCGTATATACTGGACTTAAAAACCTTATAAAGACAGTTATGATTAATTTATTTCTGTGCAAAAATGGTGTTAAAAATGGGGTTTATGTGCTCCTTCCCCATGCCTAGTGGTGAAAAACGTGATTTTTGAACGACACAGTTTTCTCTACAGCCTTTGGAAGTATTACCTCTGTTATTATAAATGCAGGCTGTTTGGCAAGGGGCAAATTTTAACCTCATGGTGCATCCTAAATGGCAGCCCAAGCTCTAGGGAAATGTATTTTTCCAAAACTGCAAAATTTGTCTCATTCAAGGTCTGGCAGTTTTTAATGGTTTCTTTTCCTGGGTCTTTTTAGGACATAACAATTTCTGAGTTGTCTTTTCCTCCTGTGGATAAAGTGAAACATGCTAATCTTCCTAAAAGAAAGATTTCCATCCCAGCTGTGTTTCAGTCTCACACTCACTACAAACAGGTTTTTAAAGCTGCTCTGACAGGTAAGGCTCACACTATGCTCTGTGAAATGCTGTCATTTTTAAACATCGCCTATTAAAACAACAGGGTACATTTGATTTTTTATATATATACTGAAATATATTCAGTCTATACCCAAAGATTCCATGTACTCCCCAACATTGCAAAGACAAAGCTAAAGGACAGTACACTTCTGTTCAACTATGTAACCTTCTGCTGTTTTCCTGTCTTAAGATTCCTAAGCTTTTTTTTCCCCTGCAATAAGTGGATTTTGCAGATCATACAGTTTCTTTTAGGATTGAGATTAAATATTTTGGTTTGGGATGGAAATCTTCCAATGAAAATACACTTGTTTGAGTGTTGTGTACCTGTGTAAGCATTTTAAGGCTGTGCTAATGATTCTGTTGTTCTCTTTTCCTTACCAAGAGCAATTGAACATAATGCTGTTTGAGTTGGCACAGAGACTGCGCAATGCCCTCTCCAAAGTGGATATATCGTTTTACACTACAGTGAAGGATGGGCAAAGCCAGAGCCAAGGAAGCTGTGCTCCACTCTGCAACCACATGCACCCTGCTAAGCTGGTGATGGTTAAAAAAGAAGGTCAAAACAAGGTGCTGATTATTCCTTGTATTTTTACACTTTTGGGGTGAAAGTGTTGGTCCATTGCTTTCTCTTTTCTTCTTGCTTGTTTTAGTGCTCATGGACGTTTTTTTCCCTCCCTTCCCTTGCAGGGTCGTTTGTTCTATGCCTGTGATGCCCCAAAAGCTGAGCAGTGTTCCTTTTTCAAGTGGATTGAAGATGTGAACCCCACACAGACAAAATCCAGACCGAGCGCAGTGCTCCATGATACAAAAAGTATTGGGACATACCTCAGGAGTCAAAAGATTGCTGTCTATGAGGAATGCCAGCTTTTGGTGAGGTATCCTGAAATGCTGTGCACATCTCTCCAGCACTGTGTGAATTCAGGGACTGTAAATATTCCAGTAGCTTGGGATTTCAGCAGGATTTAGCACGTTTTCATTATATTTGAAGAATAAAGATTTCTTTCTGTAAAGAAATGCAAGAGCCAAATTAGTGAAGGAAAAATATTTATAGCAGTGGTATTTCTTTTTAGCAAGAAACAAAACTGCTGACCAGCAACTTGATCAATTGCTTAATGTTACAACTGTTACACTTGAATTATTGTTAATTTATTCTTCAGTAAGAAAATTTGATTTATTCTCTACAGGATTCTAATTCTAACGCCAGAAGTCACCACAAAGGCTATTCTGTGCTGTTAAACTGTAGAAGAAACAATTTAATTGCGGCTGAATATCAGGGAATTTTGCAGTCAAAATAAATATTTAAAACTCGTTAATGTAAGATGATGTACAACCACTTGGTCCAATCTGTGGAGGTTTCTTATTTTTGGTGCTGAATCCAAAATGTGTCAATTGTTTGCATACTTTTTTTTTTTTTTTAAATTATAATTTCCTAGGAAAGCCTTTGAAATTCCAACACAGCGGTACAGTAAATTCAAGAAATTTATGAATACACCTGCCAGCTTTGATGGTGACTCCAAAGCCAAATTATACCTGAAACTAAGCAGAAAGGAGCATTCTTCTCTCTACAGCAAAGGTAAGCACATCTTAAACATCAGATTTAAAAGGTGGCAGTAGGAGAAGCTTGTGAGGACTCTGTGGTTTTTTTGGCAGATGACATCTGGGTTGTTTCAAAGACTCTGAACTTTGATCCCATCGATACTTTCATTGCAAGCAGTGCTTTCTTTGGACCATCCTCCAACAATGAAATAGAATTGCTACCACTGAAAGGCTACAGTCCCTCCAACTGGAGATCAAACAGTGAGTTCCACAGCAAATCATTCAGAATTGTGGGAAACAACTATGAAAAAATCCAGCCAGCCATGAAGGATGAATTTAGAATTTCTCAAATCTTGCACATGATTTAATTCACAGTATTTTTTTTCCTTGTATGTTTGAATATATAATTTGAGTACAGCAATTAACACAATTAAACCTGCAAAGTAGCTGGTAAATTCCAAATGGGTGGGGAAGAAACGAGAATAATATAAAGAAAGTAGTAAATTATATAATATAATATGCAGTGCAAATTGACTGTCAGAGTGTAAGTAACAGGAATATGCTTTTACTCCCCTTGAAAAATAAAATACAGAAACCGCAAACAACTCACTGGAAAATTTATATTCATATAAAAAGCCATGTATTAAATCTGTCATTCTGCAAAAGTTTCTTAGTTTTGCTGCTGAATAGAGCTAAAGCTTTGGGGTTGTTTTGTTTAGTTAATGAAGGAGATAAAATCACTTAATTACTCTTTTGGCATTTTATAATTTATTTATTTAGCTGATTTGAGATTTCGGCTCATTTAATTTCTTTCTCGTTTTATTTTTCTGTGGCATTTCCAGTGTGTGTTCATGCCTTGCTGGTTTGTAATGCCAGTGGTGAGCTGGCATCCTTAAGAAACCTGGAGGAGCACTTCAATCCATCCACGTTACCACTAATCCCATATCTCCTGAAAATGTGAGTTACTGTTCTGTGATACTGTGAGCAGGTCATAAAACAGCAGCAGTTCAGTGGAGGAACATCAGAACCAGGAGATACAAATTACACCATATCACAACTTTTGGCTGTTTTTTGGTTTCTTAGGAATTTTAATTCTGAAAATGCTACGAAAAGAGTGAACAAAAGGAAATTTACTCCACCTGCCATGAGCCTGAAACGCTCAATGATGTCTGGCCCTGTGAGCTCTGAAGTGGCAATGGGAGTGGCTGAAGAGATGATCCAAAGGTTCTCCCTGAACCCAGACCAAGCAACTTCATTGATTCACATAGCCCAGATGATGACCTCCTGTGAAAACTCCAAACCAGGGGAAGAACATCAGAGCTTGCCCATCACAATCATACGTGGTACACAGCCAAGAATTGTGACATTTGCTGCTATTGTATCTTTGCAAAAATGCTGATTCATGTGACATGCCATTAATATGAAATGCTAGAATCAGCCCCTCTGATAGTGACCTTGACATTAATACATCCATTCTGTCAGCACAGAGCTTTTGCTCCTTAAATTTTCATTCTGCCTTTTGCAGGATTTCACAGAAGCATAAGAGGTTTTTCCTAGAAATATCTATACACAAAATCAGAGTTATGTAGTGTCTTCTGCTTCTTTCTTTTCATATTAAAAACACTTTTTATCATGTATTTATCACGTTTTTGTAAGTGTAAGGTAACTGATTGCCCCTGGATACTGGGAGCTGCTGAAGCAAGCCCATGCAATGTTTTTACAGGAATCACAGCATAAATGAAGTTAAAGCAATTGATTCAAACTTTCTAGGAAATTTTCACTCATAACTTGGGCTTTTTCTTCCAAAATACCAGGTGTTTTTGGAGCTGGCAAGAGCTACCTGCTGTCTGTGGTGATCTTGTTCCTTGTGCAGCTCTTTGAAAGCAGTGAAGCTACGGAGAGTCCAAGGGCAACTCCATGGAAACTTCTCATTGCTTCTTCCACCAACGTTGCTGTGGACAGGATACTGCTGGGGTGGGTTAACTGAGGCTTTTACGGACTCTTCTTCCAAAAACTATAATAATGCACTTACACGGTGGTGATAATTGTGTTGGTATTTCCTGTAAAACACATCAAAAAGATGGATTTCTTTCCCTAAAAAGTGCCGCACACAGGCTTTAATTTTACCTCAGCTCTTTTGCACAGTTAAGAGAGTGAAAGCTACATAAAACATGTACAGAAGACTAATATTAGGCTTTACTCTCATCAAATTTACTATTAAAATGCATCACGACAAAGTAATACTGCTCAGGAATCTTTGGGATGTAGCAGTAGGGGAAGGAGCGGCAGAGAGAATCGGATTTGTGAAAATTCAGCATGAAGTTAACATGAAATAAAAAACTCATGGTTTGGAAGGAAAAAGGAAGGGAAGATACATATGGAAAACTATGAGAGGGAAATCATCAAGGCATTAAGTATTTTTGAGGCAAATCATGATGAGGGAAATCATCAAGGCATTAAGTATTTTTGAGGCAAATATGATGAGGTAATTTATTTTGATTTTCTTGAATTACTGAGGTACTTCATCCCGTTAATCAACGAAGTTTGTGTTCCTCAGTGTTCTGATGTGTCTTTTGAAACCACTTTTAAAGTTTTCAATATTTCTTTTTTCCATTTCTGTAATTTTTTCATCTCTTTCTTTAAAGTCTGCTCGATCTTGGATTTGAGGATTTTATAAGAGTGGGAAGTATAAGGAAAATCACAAAAGCAATTCTTCCCCATAGGTAAGAAAACCTCTTTGAGGGATCTGAAGCAATTTGGGGGTATGTTAGCACATTGTTGTAAAGCGATGTTATGTATAAAGTACGATTATTTTTCCAAGCACTGCTATTTTCAGTTACTGTAATGTATGTTACAAAATCTTCTTTGAAGTTTACATGCAGGCTCAGGAAATGAAAATGAGCAGTTGAAAGAGCTGCTTGCTCTCATGAAAGAAGATTTGACTCCAGCTGAAAAAATATATGTCAGGAAGAGCATTGAGCAGCATAAACTGGGGACCAATAAAACTATTTTGCAACAGGTACAGTCGAAGAGATGGGATGGGAAAGCAGGGGTTTGCTGTGTCTTATCCACAGGGCCCAGCAAATAGAAACTGGGAATCCCCTCTCCTGGTTTTGAAAAATAAAGTGAATGTTAGGTTTGATTCCACAGGTATAGCTTAGTGTCCTGTTTCTAAAAATAAATTTAGGTGTATTCTCCTGCTACAGTTATGTGCTGCACAGAGATTAACTTTGAAATGATCTTAACTTTTTGCCTACCCATTTTCTCCTCGCTCATGGAAGGTGAAAGTGGTTGGAGTGACGTGTGCTGCCTGCCCCTTCCCTTGTCTGAATGCGCTGAGGTTTCCTGTGGTGATGCTGGACGAGTGCAGTCAGATGACTGAACCTGCTTCTCTCCTTCCCATCGCCAGGTACAGCCTTCCTGTGGGGCTTCAGCAGGGACACAAGCTCCAAATAGTGCCAAACTCCACAACTTTTTGAGCACATGAACCCCGAGGTCTCACCTTAGAGAGCAAGAAGAGTGATTTCACATTGAGGCCTGCCCTTAGGTGTTATTAAACTGGGGTGGAGAAGGGAGGCTGATGGGAAGCAATGCGATACAGAAACACAGCACATACTTCGGTTATGAACAGTTTAACATCGTTTTTAGAACACTTTTTTCCCCTTGTTTTTTCACATTCTTATTTAGGTTTCAGTGTGAAAAGCTTGTCCTTGTTGGAGACCCCAAGCAACTGCCACCAACTATTCAAGGGTCCGAGAGTGTTCATGAGCAGGGATTGGAGCAGACTCTCTTTGACCGGCTCTGCTTAATGGTAGGTGCTGCTAAACACACCTTTGGAAAAGGTGGAGAGTGGAATTGTAGGCCCACTGAAGTCACTAGGGGAATTCTGGTTCGGCTGTCAGAGGATCAGTGTTTCAGCATTGCAAAATATCATAAAATCACAGAGCGCTTTGCATTGGAAGGGACCTCAAAGGTCACCTAATCCAACCCCCTGCCATAGACAGGGACACCTTCTACTAGAGAAGATTGCTCCAAACTCCATCCATCCAACCCCCTGCCATAGACAGGGACACCTTCTACTAGAGAAGATTGCTCCAAACTCCATCCATGTGACCACTTCCCAGTCCTAATTTCTCTTTACTCATTCTTTAGGGACATAACCCAATACTTCTTCGGACACAGTACCGCTGTCACCCGGCCCTCAGTGCCATCGCCAACGAGCTGTTCTATGAAGGGAACCTCATAGATGGGATTTCTGAGGAGGACAGGACTCCTTTATTGGAATGGCTTCCAACACTCTGCTTTTATAGCGTTCATGGCATGGAGCAAGTAAGTTCCTCAACACTTCTTTTATACTTCTTACATAAGAAGTCAATATTGTAGTTTTTCCTCCATTCCATTTCTTTTTACATTGTTGGTAAGAACTAATTTGGGAATCTTTTTCCCTCTTTCCAGATTGAAAGAGACAACAGCTTTTATAACATGGCAGAAGCTCATTTCACAGTCAAGCTCATCCAGTCTCTGATTGCGAGTGGAATAGAAGGAGCTGCTATTGGTGTGATTACCCTTTATAAATCACAGATGTATAAGGTTTGTATAATAAATCAATAATAAAAATCAATTAAGCAGTTTTCTTAAATGTACTCGTACACTGAGTAGCCAAACTCATCCCCTTCCCTGTTTCTTTGCCCACAGATTCAGAATTTGCTCAGTGGGGTTCACTCTGAGGCTTTTGAAGTCAAGCCTGTCCAGGTGTCCACAGTGGATGCGTTCCAAGGCGCAGAGAGGGAAATCATCGTCCTGTCGTGTGTCAGGACGAGGCAGTTTGGGTTCATAGACTCGGAGAAGAGGATGAATGTGGCACTAACGAGGGCAAAGAGGCACCTGCTGATTGTGGGAAGTCTGGCCTGTCTGAGCAGGAACAAGCTCTGGGGAAGAGTAATTCATCACTGCAAAGGTAATAAGTTTCTTTTCTGAGGTTTTTAAAATTGTGCGCCTCATTTTCTTTAATTAGACTATGTATAATAGACCTTTAAGTTTTATATACAGTATGTAATAATATATAAAATATTTGGTATGTACACTAGAGCAACCACTATATTCATTACATATAAACTCTGATTTTTAATATTACATAGAATATCTAATATATCGGAGGAAAATGCAAGAATATGCAAGTTGCATGTTTGCAGTTTTACCTGCAAACTCTTTTTATCCAGTAATGGGACTTTACCTGCTTGGCTGACATCAAAGAAAGCATCTTGTTAGTGACTGAATTCCAAAGAACCGTTTTCCAAGCAGAAATATCACAGCCAGTCGGTCCTCTTGGGGAAATAGATGTTGGCATTGCCAGGGGCTGATTCCATGATGGATGCTGTAAAGAGAGACGTAATTATCCTGTTTATTGCTGCTTTTAGGATGGGAAAATGGATTGCAACATGCAAGCAAGTGCGAGCAGCAGCTAAATGACATTCTCAAGTCTTACTTGGAGAATTGGGAGGAAGAAGAACGGAGTAAGAAAAAGGAAAAATAAAATATGTGTTGGTTTTATGAACAAAATATTAATTGCTTGTCTGTAAAAATTACCAGAGCTATTGCTACCCTAGTGTTTATTTAACATGGGATATTTTTGTTTGGATCTCAGTGCACTGATACTTCTGTTTGAAGAACACTGATACTTGTGTTTATGTGACTAAAAATGAATAAAGTTACTTTATTTGGTTGATAACCATAAATAGAGTGACTTTAGCTGCTTGAGAAGTGAGATTCTTTTACGCTTACAAAGTAGCTAATTGTTTTAATGATATTTCAGTATTCTTCGGATTAAACAATATGGTATTTTAGAACAATTCTGTCACCTTCCATACTTACAAGTACGTCACATCCAGGAAGGAGGTTGGCTAAAACAATTAAAAGGCCCCTTCCCCAGCTCTTGGGAAAACCTTAAGCACCTTCCAGTGCCCACAGGGGCTTCAAGAGAGCTGGAGAGTGACTTGTCACAAGGGCAGGGAGTGACAGGACAAAGGGGAATATCTTCAAATGCCAGAGGACAGGTTTAGCTCGATATTAGGGATAAATTCTTTGCTGTGAGGGTAGTAGTGAGGCACTGGCACAGGTTGCCCAGAGGAGCTGTGGCTGCCCCATGCCTATAAGTGTTCAAGGCTAGGCTGGACGGTGCTTTTGAGCAGTGTTGCAGTGGTGTCCCTCCTGACGGGTGCCAGACACACAGGGAATTCCCCATAAGCTTCCCAATTTTCCTGAACCCGGGTGCCTCAGTCCCTCGCGGGTTCCCGCGCCGCCAGATGGCGCCGCGCGAGCGGCGGAGGGAGCCGCCCTGGCGGTGATGCGCCCTTCCCGCCAGTCCGCCACGGCAGCCGCAGCACCGCTCCGCTCTGAGGGGCAGCGCCGGCTCCTTCCGCCGGGGGCGGGCTGAATAGCGCCTTTAAATTACTGCTGACACCTCTGTCCTAGCTCCCTAAAATCTCAATCAACAAGCCATTAGAACTCAACGGGAGTAAAACTAAATCCTCGTTTAAGTGTATTTATCCGCTCTCTTTTCTCTCTTTCAAATGCTAAATCCATTTCAGCATATGCCCCTTCTTTCTCTCGCCTTTCTCTAAAGACTGGCAGCCCGCACTACTCTTGTAAATATGAAAGATGCTAATCATATGACATATCACGTCTCAGTCGGAGCCTGGAATAAAGCCTTGAGATTTGGGATCATTGCCTCCAGACAACAGCTTCATCAGCCGGAAAGTTGGGTTTTTTTCTCCTTTCCTTCAACTCTCAATCCCTTCTTTGTCTGAGGGAAAATGCAGCCAACTCGAGCCACCCCGGCCATATGGTTCACTCTGTGTTTTCTTAGTTGAATCCTGAATTGTTTGTGACTTGTGAAGGATTTTTTTTTTTTTTTTTGGAAGTGTGTATAAAGACATAGAAGAGGCTGCCTGGACCGGGGTGGCTCTGCAGGATAATTCCATGTTCTTCACGTGTTCGCTTTCAGGCACCTCACCACGCAGTCAAAAAGTATGAACCTGCAAACACACTTTATACCAATAACCTGTTCCAGGCATCTGGTATTTTTCCCCTTCTGGGCAAAAATATCTGGGTGTTTGTCCCTTTTCTGGATGGAAATCCCTTCTTGAAACACCATTTGTGTCATTACTCACCTCTGTAAAACAGAGTTATTGCTCACTGGCAAGTCCCTTCTAGAAATGCCTTGACTAAGAGAAGCCCTCAAGTATTTTGAGTAAAGAAAAGTGGCTTTTAAGACTTGTAAAAATTAGGAGCCAAGTGAGTTCAGCACACCCGAGTTTGGATATCCCCCTGTTTGATAGCCAGCCTGCCAAATTTTCTTTCTCTCTTTCCTTACACAACCCCCCCAAAAAAGACCCTTTCACCAAATCATTAAATTCTACAGAGGTGGTCAAGCTAGTCCTGCTTTTCAGGCGTTCAAGAAAGAAAAGGGTCCTTGAAGTTTAGAAGATGCCCAAGGAAAACTCATTGAATGACATCAAAAGAATGAGTTTCCATAGCTGTTGAAGCACGAGAGCCGTGTAGCTGCACAAAGGCGGGTTGGGGCAGTGGGACTGTCCCACTGCTCTATCCCAGCACAATTGGGTCACTGAAATAGGGAATTAATTACCATTGGAGAGTGGGCAGCCCATTCACCACTGGCTGAGTTTTATTAAACGCCAATATAAATAACAAAACAACTCTTGTGGCTGCACTATTCCTACACGCCAAAGGAAGGATTATGTTGGGGATTAACATCTTAAAGTCTATGAGACTTTCTGACTCAAGGCTCGGAGCTGGTAATCGTATTTGTCTCCTGGTTCAGCGATTAGTGCTCTCCCTCGCGCACCTTCGCCTGGATGGCCAATGTCCCTTTTTGCAGGCACTGGGTTTTTCACACAATCGGCTGTTCTTTTCCCCACATCTATAGAAAAGAATAAGAAAACTGAAGCGTGTTCACGCGATCCCCAAGCTTCTTCTCTTCTTCATGGGAAAGGAAGGCACCGGCGGCCTTTTTTCACAAGGCGGGGAGGCAAACCCTCTTGGCGGGGGGGGCCCAGGACTGCAAAATCGCTCTGCAGGCCTGCACCTGCCATGCAAATCTGCCGGGAACAATCAGCCCCCGACGAGGGCTGGGGTGGGGGGAGCCAGGGAAGGATGCCGGGACAGCGCTTAGGAGGGGACCCCTCCTCGCCTTGATCCCAGAAGAAACCCCAAATGTGCTAATACAGCTTGGGAGTTGGGGGGCTGGTTCTCATCCTGTCCCTCCCTGTGGCACTTTTCACTGTAGTGTGCACAGGGTGTTCAGGGAGGACATGGATCAGGGTGTGGGGGACACAGACCGCATTACTTTTGATTTCTCCCCACTGCAGAGCGCCCCAGTACTCTGCTGTGTGGGGCCATATTCTCACACTCCATTTAAGAGCAGAACCACCCCACTCTCAGGGTTTGTAGATGCTGCCCAGGGCTGGGCACCACAGGATTCAGGGCACCCTGGTGTGTGTGGGCAGCCCTGGGACCCTGAACTTTTAGGACACTGCAGGCTTCTGGGTGTGAGGGAGGCAGAGCTGGGAGGGGTCAGGCCACCCTGTCCCCACTGCTTTGTCCCCACATTTCCCGGGATGTCGTGCCCCTCTTCACCTGAGGCAGGCTGGCCATTAACGCCGGCTCTCAACTTGTGAGGTCGACGTGTGGATGGGCTGTACCCAAAGGTCTCTCAGCAACACAGACCCTAAACTTTTAGGGCTATTGGGTCGCCTCAGAGTTCAATCTTCTTACAGCAAACAAAGCCCTCCTGAAGGTCTCCCCCTCTCCCCCACACGAGCTCAGCGTCCTTTATTTCTGGACTGTGTGTGATAAGCTTAAATCATTGTGCTCCCATTTCTTGATCGTTGCCTACTTTGGGCTTTTGTTCCCCTAAAGTAGGATTGAGTCTGGCAAAGGGGCTGAAGTTGAACAGTTTGACCCTTGGAGGACAGTTCAGGCAGTGGGCAGCGGCGGCAGCAGCAGCATTCTTGCTCCTGATCCCACTCCCTCTCCCCCCGCCACCTCCTCTCCTCACCACTCTCGGCTGAGCAGCTCGGCCCTCGCTCTGCCCACGGACCACACAAGTGCCTATCAAGAGCTGTGAGGACTTGGTGGCCAATCTGTCCTCGGTCACCCTGTGCTCAACCCTACGGAAAAAAAATGCTGCATGGCAGGGGTTGGCAGCAGGAATTGTGGTGCCTTTCTTGCTGAACCCCCGAAAGGCACCACAATGGGTTGTACACCCCCAGCACTACCTCTGCCTCACCTCTCTGTCGCTTTCCACCAGCACCGGAAGGACAGAAACCTCGACAAGCAGGGTGGTGACAGAGGGATGGGCTGGCCCTATCACAGGTGTACTCTGCTTTGTGCCTTAAGGTGCTGAAAAAGAAATAAAGTCCTTTTGTGTCACTCTCCCGGGATGCCAATGGGACCTGTGGGTCTCCCGTTTATCACAAGGAGGCGAGGGGAGTGTTACAATGTTTAATAGAGTCACAGAGATACTGACTGAGGCACCCGCCCGGCCTCGATTGCTCCCAAAGGCCACAAACTCAGAGGGCAGCAAGAGCGAGGGAGTGATTTGGGTGTGAGTTTGTGGTGTGCTGAGCACAACTGCTGCAGAGGTTTCAGCTCTTTCATCTATTTTGGGCTTTTCTAGTGGTTGCGAATAAAATTCTGTTTCAAAGCCCAACTCCCCCAAAGTGCCTTGCTGACGGTGTTTCCATATGGAGAGGAGAGTGCACTGGGGTTTCAGTTTTGTATTTTCTCACTGTCCTATCTTCAACAAGAGCTTGGAGTGACAGGACGAGAGGGGATGGCTTTGCATTGACAGAGGGCACAGTTAGATGAGATATTGAAAAAAAATCTTCCCTGTGAGGCTGGGGAGGCCGTGGCACAGGTTGCCCAGATAAGCTGGGGCTGCCCCTGGATCCCCTGAATTTTCCAAGGCCAGGTTAGACAGGGCTTTGAGCAACCTGGGATAGTGGAAGGTGTCCCCAAGGGGTCTGTGGAGCAGAGCCAGCCTGCCGACCCCATGGGCGTGTCACCAGGCTCTGCCATTCCCTGGGGCTTTCTGCCCTGAGGGAGGGCTGGAAGAGAAGAGTGGTGAAAGGAATGAAGGTTTTCCTGGTGCACTGACAAGTTGGTGTGTTGGGGTTTTTTTTAATAAAGTCTCCTCCAGCTTGTGTTGTGCCTGTGAGTTGTATTTGACAGCACTGAGCTGCCCGGAGCGCAGGGCTTTCCCCCACTTCGGGTTTGCCCTGATGCAAACGGAGCAGCCGCGCGCCCGGAGCATCTCCCCAGCAAGCCACGTGTGAAACCACGCACCTTTACCACAGCACCAAGTCTCCCTAGAAGGCGAAACCCTCCCGGGAATGAGAGGGGTTGAAGGGGAGCCCCCCATCCCTCCCTCTCTCCCTTTCCTAGCCGGGCCCGTAAATGAAGCGGCAGAAAGGGAGCCGGCCCCGGGCGCGCGCGTGGCGCGCGGGGCGCGGGGATTGGCCGCCTGCGCCTCGCGCCCCCCCCT
>VZRS01011850.1:0-21404 GCA_013398055.1 Ifrita kowaldi
CGCGGGGAGGGGGCGGGCACTGCTCCGTGCCTCCCTCCGCAAGGGGGCGCTGCGGCACCGGGACCGGGATCGGGATCGGGATCGGGATCGGGGTCGGGGTCGGGATCGGGGTCGGGACCGGGATCGGGATCGGGACCGGGATCGGGATCGGGACCGGGACCGGGGTGTCCCCGCCGCCCTCGGCCCCGGCGCTGGGCGGCAGCAGCCGCACGGTGAGGCCTGGCGGGACCCAGCCGCAGAGGGCCCGGGACGGGCGCGGGGTCGGGCTGCGGTCGTGTGGGGTTCGTGTCCTCAGGCAGCGCTGTGAGGTAAAAACACTCCCGTTTGCATTCAGATACGAGGGAAGCACTGCTGGAGCTGCAGGCTCCGGACCAGCAGCTGGAACCGGGCAGGAGAGATGGCCAAGAGCTCCCAGGCCCACAGAAACAGCACCAGGCAAACAGGATTTCCAAAATCCTGCTGTATTCCTTTGGCATCCCGATTAGAAGGGGTTTTAAAACATGTCTGGAGCGTCTCTTGAATCTCACAGCAGGTTGGGGAGGTACCAGGAGGTGCTCAGCCTGTGCTGGGATGCAGGCTGGAGCAGGATGCTTTACCCCCGGCAGGAGCCGGCCGTGCGGAGGGAGGAAATGCCTCTGTGGCGAGCGGCTGCTGCCACCGGCTGGCCCCCGCCCCGCACTGCGGCTGCACCGACCCGCCGGGTCCCCGCTCCCGGCCTCCTTCACCCAGCCTCTGCTCTGTCCCTGTTCGCACCCCTCTTTCAGCGCCGCTTCCAAACCGCGATTCACATCTGAGAGCGAAGGGAAGCGCAGAACCCAGAGAGGAAAGCATCTTTAATTAAGATTTTGCATCTTTTTCTGCTGGAATATTTTTAACGCTCTTCTGCCTCTCCCTCTCCTTTTTGTGCTCGTGCAGGTGCTCTTTCCCACAGGATTTTTGGGGCAGAGCCGTTCCCGACGCTGCGTTCTCGATCCAAACGGGGCTTGTGGGCTGCAGCTCTTTTGTAGGCTTTGCTCTGTCACAAGGTGTGCTGCGTCGTGACAGGAACAGGCTTTTTAAAGCTGTTTGCTTTGAGCTCTCTTGGCACATTCAGGCGAGGCTTTTTCTCTGCTTTTTAAAAAAACTATATTTAAAGTGCCGGGACAATTTTTGCGGCTGTGCTTTAATAGGATTTGCAGCTGTGAATGTGCTTTGAAAGAGTTTACAGCTGGGTTGAAGTGTCCCCTCGCTTAAAATAACGTCACAGCTTCGTGATGCAGGAGAATGTGCCTCCCACCAGTTGCTTTGTGAGTGCTGGGGAGCACAAGGGGAATAGGAGCAACCCCAAAACTTTTATTAGCGGTTAAATAGGAAGCATCCCCTGTGGTTGGGGATTGGAGCTGTCAGTGAGCCAGTTTGGATCTTGGTTTTTGACTCGCTGATGATTTGCTCTCTGCCCTCTTGTGCAGTTTCAGCCTGGCAGGGTTTTTCCTCCACAGTGGCAATAGGAAAATCTCAGTGATTTTAGCTTGTGGAGGGATCGATTTGGGGATGTCTGTGTGTTATAAAGTGCTGGAGCAGAGTGAAGGGCAGGATGTGGTGTCAGTGGCACCCAGCGAGAGCTGTGGGCTGTGTGTTTCTCAAACTGAAAAGCAGTTGGTGGCCGGGGAACCAACGGAAGAAATGTTTTATCTTAAAAAGCTGCACAGCAGATCCTTCCTGTGGCTCGGGGCCAGGGGTTCAGAGCTGGGCCACCACGGCACCCAGGACATGCAGCAGCTAAACTGAGGAGGCTCCACAAAGAGGTTTAAATCCCTCGGGTGAGGTTTGCAGGGAGGAGGTGGACAGGAGCCGCCTCAGCACGTGCAGTGTGCTCGGCAGGCAGGTGCCAGGAGCTTTGCCAAAATACTGGGAAATTGCAGGTGGGGAGAGTGGAGTGGGGCAGAGTTCGTGTCCTGGAGGTGCTGCCTGTGCTGGGGGAAGCTGTGTGCCTGAGTTCCACCTTGCTCTGGTGCCATGAGCCAGCTGAGTAAATCCATTCTGGGCTTCCCAGGGCAAACATGGAGCAGGAGAGAGGAGGCAGCTCCTGGCAGCATCGCCAGCCCCTGGCAGCATCACCAGCCCCACTCAGCAACTGCTGACGTGGGGGTTACACTCAGAGTCCACACGAATTCTGTCTCCATTCCAAAAACAAGAGGCTTAAATCCCATTCATTGCACTGGAGCGGGATGTGTGTGAGGATGCCTGGCGCTGCCCTGGCTCCAGCTGCTGGTGTTCCTGCTGAGGCAGCCGAGGAGCCTGTCTGCTCCAGGGATTTACTCGGGCCCGGTGAGGAGCGGGGTCAGAGAACACACCATAACCTCTCTCCCTCAGTGTCTTGGCCAAGGTTAAGAAGTCAGGGATTTTTTTTTTTAATAGGAACAATATCAAAGAGGTCTCTGCGTCATCTCCCAGATCCATGATCTTTTCCATAAGCGACTTTCCTGTTCACAGAGATTTGCACCCTTTGAAGTGCCTGACTGCAAACAAAGGCGCAAAATTCACAAATGAGGCTGAAGCCAGAAATCCCTTTCTTTGTCCTCTCTGTTTACCAACCCAGGTTTCCCAAACTGGAGGGAGAATTGCCCTGGCATCGGTGACCTCCTGAGGTGATTCCCTGAGCGTGGGATGGAGCTGTGGAGCAGGGAGGACCCCCAGCTCCGAGAGGTCGTGTGGTTCGCCGGGCGCTGCCGGGCCCTGGCACTGCTGCTGCAGGCAAGTCTGTCCTCCAGCCAGAGAGGCTTTGCTGGGGTTTGCTGCTGCCAGGCTGCTCCCTTCAGTGCCCCCTGAGATCCACGAGCTGGTTCTGCACAGTGGGGAAATCATCTTCTCCTCTGGAGAGCTGACAGACCATCTGCAGCCACGGGTTTTACGTACAGGTTGCTGTTAAGTAAAGTTGCATAAATTTCCGTAACTTGCTGTGTTTTCACGCTGCTGCTGCAAGAGGCTGGTTTGGCTCAAAGCGTGTTTATCCAAAGAAAAGGAACAATAATCTCCTCCTGTACGTTCCTCCCAAGTCTTATTTCCAGACATCCTGCACTGAGCATGGGAGAGCTTGGTTGTGACAGCCAGCACAGAGCCCAGTCATGAGCAGCTTTCCCTGGCCAGTTTCTCAGGGGTTCATGCTGGATCTGTCCCAGAGCATTATTCTGTTTAGATGTAAATAAATACCCCAAAAAGTTGTGTTTGCACCTTTTCACAGCCTCATGGGCATCTGAGGGGGTCTGGCTTCAGTGCCACCCTTACCCCTTGTTTGCACGCCAGGAGTTCTGCCCGGTTCTCTGAGTCCCAGAGCACCTCTGCCATCCTTCAGCCCTCTCTTGCCTTCCAGGCTGTGTTTAACCTGCTGATCCCGGATCACTGTGCGGACGCCTTCTCCCCGCCGCGGCTGGGTGCGCCGGGCCCGTGGGACGCGCTGGTGGAGCGGCTGCTGGGCGGGCTGGGCCGCTGGGACGCCGAGCATTTCCTGTTCATCGCCGAGCGCGGGTACCTGTTCGAGCACAACTGCGCCTTCCTGCCGCTGTTCCCGCTGAGCCTGCGGGCCCTGGCGTGCCTGTGGCCCCCGCAGCTGCAGCCCCGCAGCCGCCTGCTGCTCTCGGCCGCGCTGCTCAACTCGCTGCTGTCCGTGCTGGCGGCCGCTGCCCTGTACGGGCTGGGCCGGGCGGTGCTGCGGCGGCGCGGCGAGGCTTTCCTGGCCGCCCTGCTCTTCTCCCTCAGCCCTGCCAGCGTGTTCATGGCAGCTGCCTACTCGGAGAGCATGTTTGCCTTCCTGGCCTTCAGCGCCATGTGGCAGCTGGAGAAGGGGCAGAGCTGGCTCAGTGGGCTGCTCTTCTCCCTGGCTTCTGGGGCCCGTGCCAACGGGCTGATTAACGCCGGCTTCTTCCTCTACTCCCGCGGCAAGCGCTTTGCCCTCCAGCTGCAGGGGGGATCAGCGTCCCTAAGGAAGCTCCCTCTGATGTGGAAGCAGGTCCTTAGCCTGGCATCTTCAGCAGCCCTGATGTGTGCCGGGATTTCTCTGCCCTTTGCTTTGTTTCAGTACTACGCCTACGTGAGGTTCTGCGGCCCTGGCGCGGGCCTGGCTCAGAGCGTTCCCGAGCCGCTGCTGCAGCTGGCACGGGACAAGGGCTACCGTGTGGCAGGCATGGATGGGGCTAAACCCCCTTGGTGCTCCCAGCGCCTCCCTGTGGTCTATTCCTACATCCAGGACGCTTACTGGAACGTGGGCTTTCTGAGGTACTTTGAGCTCAGACAGATCCCAAATTTCTTGCTTGCTCTGCCTGTCACCCTCCTGGGCTCATGGGCTGCCTGGACCTATGTCAGCACAAACCCCCGGCACTGCCTGACTCTTGGCCTAGAGAGGAGTAAGAGTGAAGAGAAGGGAAAGCCGAGAGATGGATTTTGTGGCCCTGCTGCCTTCGTGTACGTGGTCCACGCCACGGCCCTGCTGGCATTTGGATTCTCTTGCATGCACGTGCAGGTAGGACACAGGAGGGATTCCTTGTGGGGCTGGGGCAGTCACAGCAGTTTGAGTGATCTCTCCTCTGCCTGTTGTCTCCAGGTGCTGACCCGGTTCCTTGGCTCCTCCTCTCCCATCCTGTACTGGTTCCCTGCTCACCTGCTTCAGGAACACGAACCTTTACTCTGGAGCACAGGGACTGACAGTCCAACCTCTGGGAAGCCTCTTCTCAGTAAATCTCCCCGTGGGAAGGGGACTCCGGACAACCTCGTAGTGAGGCTGCTGCTGAACTGGCGATTGATCACCCCCCTCAGCAAGGGCATCCTGGGGTTCTTCCTGTGCTACTGGCTGCTGGGGCTGATCCTGCACTGCAACTTCTTCCCGTGGACATAGCGGGCTGTGCTGGCACAGACTGGCCATGGGGCAGGAGCTCTGGTCAGAACTGGAACTTGCCTGCTCTAAAAGCCTGACGAGGCTGTGATGACGCCGTTGTTGCAGTTACGAAGGTGTTACTCCTCCGTTACCATGTCCCAGACAGGATGTTCTCCGAGGTGTGATGCTGCAGCATCCTGCCCCGCTCTGCTGTCATTGCTGACAGCCAAAATTCCCATCACCTGCCTGGGATGGGGAGTGCACCTCGGTTCCGGCTTCTCCTGGGGGAGATTATAGCAGGCACTGATTTGCAGCAGGATCCGTGTGCTGGATTTGGGGGTTCCCTGGGATGTGTGGTGTGCACAGCAAGGAGGGTGCTTCTGCCCTGAGCTGCACAGACTGTTCTGGTTCCTTTTCCGTAGTGCCGGGTACAGTTCCAGGCTCGGAGCCAGGCTGGGCAGGGGGCACGGAGGGGGTGGCGGGCGCTGTGTGGGCACATGCACGACCCCAATAAACACGAGAAAGTTACCGGAGAGGCGGCTCAGCCCGCTCTGCCGGGCCGGGATCGGGGCAGGGATCGGGGCCGAGGTCGGAGTCGGGGGTCTTGGGGTCGGGATCGGGGTCGCGGGTCCCGAGGTCGGGATCGGGGTCGGNATCCTGGCCACCAGCGGCCTCTTCTTCGCCTTCGAGTGAGTCTGGGGCCGGCGGGGCTCGGGCCCCCCTCCGCCGCGGCACCGGGACCCCAAAGCCGGGCGGCGTCTGTGCCTCGGGTCCTCCCCCGTGGGGCTGCGAGCAGCGCTTGTCCCCCTCCTTTAGCCCCTCCTTTGGGGGAGCCGGGCTTAGCTGGCATCCCACGCTGGCCCCCGTGCTGGGAGGGGGTGGGCTGGGGGACGCCTTCCCCCCGTGGGATCCTCGGTATGCCTCCCTTCTCCCCACTGCCCCCCAAGCCCTTTCCCGCGGTACAGCCCCCAGGCCCCCTTTGCAGGCGGTCACTGCCCCATCACCTGTCCCCAGGTGTGTTTATGGGTAGCAGGGGCTGTTCTGCACCTTGTTTGGTCGGTCTGGCCCCAGGAAGGGGTTTAACATCCCCCCAGGATTACCCCTGGCCTCTAAATGCAGCCCCCAAGTCTCCCCTCTTGCTCCCAAGAAGAGAATTGGCCCAGAATTGCAGCCGGGAAACCCCCAAGGCTCGTGGGCTTTGTCCGCCACTGGGATCTAGGAACAGTGTTTCTTCTAAATGGTGAAACCCTTCGAGGTCCCACCTCGAGGGTCTGCACCGGAGCTCGGCCCCCACTGTGCAGCGGAGTCTGGGGAGGAGGGAGCTGCATCTCCCCAGGCCCCTTTCCTTCGGTCCAGGGAAGCTCCCTGCTCCTGCAGCCTGAGGCAGGGGAGAGCCAGGAGCATCCCGCTGTGTCCTGAGCTGCCCTGGGGAGCCGGGGGAGCACCGTGGGTTCCTGACACCTCAGAGGGTTCTGATGTCCTGCCTCTGTTTCTGTCCCGGGAGGGATGGGAGCCGCTTTTCCCTGGAGCGGGGGGGCACGCCTGCCTTTGGATCACGGCGTTATCCCCGCAAGTGTCGGAGTAAAGCTGCCCGAGCCTGCTGGTGGGGAGATGAAAGAATTTGATCGGATTAGAGGTTCTGAGAAGTTGGATGAGCTGAAAGGGACAGGCAGCTGCGGGAAGCAGGCACAGCATCCCGATGGAAAAACCCCTTTCTCAGCATCGTCCGTGCCCTGACAGCTCTGTCTGCCGGGGCTGGGGCTGACGGGCAGCTCAGCACAGTAACGGCTTTGTGCGGCCAGGCAGAGAACACAGGACATCTGCTCTGCCTCCCTTCTTGCCGAGTCACTCTCTCGTGTTTGAAGATGCCCTGGGGCTCTCCAAGTTGTTATTTTAGCAGGATGCCTCTGTTGCACAGGCTGCAGTTTGCTGGGTGTACAGCAAATGCANGTCCGTGCCCTGACAGCTCTGTCTGCCGGGGCTGGGGCTGACGGGCAGCTGCACAGAAACGGCTTTGTGCGGCCAGGCAGAGAGAACACAGGACATCTGCTCTGCCTCCCTTCTTGCCGAGTCACTCTCTCGTGTTTGAAGATGCCCTGGGGCTCTCCAAGTTGTTATTTTAGCAGGATGCCTCTGTTGCACAGGCTGCAGTTTGCTGGGTGTACAGCAAATGCATCTTGCCTGTGTCTGCACTTCATGGTTTCTCTGGGAAAACCTGGCACAGGGTGCCCAGAGCAGCTGTGGCTGCCCCTGGATCCCTGGAAGTGTCCAAGGCCAGGCTGGACGGGGCTTGGAGCACCCTGGGACAGTGGAAGGTGTTCCTGCCCATGGCAGGGCTGGAATGGGATGGGCTTTAAGGTCCAACCCAAACCATTTTGGGATTCTATGATTTATGTGATTTCTTGTTCCCTGCTGGGGCATAGCGGGCTCTGGAGGTTCTCCCAGGAAAGGGGTGACAACAAGCTCACGTCTCTCCTTTCACAGACCTTTCTGTCGGTGACTGAGGGGCTCAGGCTTGGACTGGAGGGGTTTTGTTGCTCGGTGGCTGCTTTGTTCTGGACAGCTGAGCTGGGGAGGTGCAACAAAAGTTGCTTAATCCTCTCAGAGTGCTGCAGAGCCTGAGCACTGCCTGCAGCCGTCAGGGCTGGGGCAGCCTGTCCTGTGCTGGCTCTGGGTGCTGATCAGTCCTCTGCAGGAGGGGACAGTGGCTCTGTGTGTGCAGGGCTGTGTCCTCTGCTGTCCTCAGCTGCCACCTGCGGGTAACGGAGCTGCCCTGGTGTGGGCTGTGATCACACCGGTCCCCATCTATGGAAAAACAGCCCCAGGTCAGCTGCTGAGGTGCCTGGTGGCTTTGTCACAGCGCCCAGCACTGGGAGGTGTCCTCAGCCAAACATCTGGCACGCCCTGGAGGGCATGGAGTCATCCAGAGGCAGCAAAGCTGTGTTGAATCAAAGCCAAGTTCCCCTCGACGTCATGCGTTGGACCCAGAGGGATCCTGGTCACGCCGACTCTGATCCCTGCGGAGCTCAGGGTGTTGTTCCTGTGTTCTTGGTGCTGCTGTTGTAGAGGTGACCAGGCTTTGGGGCAGCTGGTGGGTTTTTGAGACATGGTTCTGGGACTGCAGAAGATCAAAGAGGTTGTGTGCAGGGCCCTGAGTGTGTCCTGGTGCCTCAGACCCCCTCTTCCCAGTGCCACTCCGGTGTTTTAGGGGCTGGCTCTTGCTGTTCATAGACTCAGAACGTCCTGAGCTGGAAGGGACCCACAAGGACCATCGAGTCCAACTCCTGGCTCTGAACAGGACACCCCCAAAAAGGTTGATACCTCCAAAAAAGGTTGTTAAGCCCACAGGTCTCCACAAAGCAGCAGTGCTTGAGCCCACTACTCCGTGACAGTTCGTGGTGTGATGTCCCGGCTGACAGCGGGTCTGTGCAATGATTGATAACAATTCCATTTCGTTTATCTTTTAACAGCTGCCCCTTCCTTGCCAGTCACCTGACCCTGGCCATCCCCATCATCGCTGCCGTCCTCTTCTTCTTTGTCATCAGCTGCCTGCTCCAGACGAGCTTCAGAGACCCAGGAATCCTGCCCAGAGCCACCCCCAGTGAGGCTGCAGACCTGGAAAAGCGAATTGGTGAGAGCTCTGACTCCTCTCCTGTGTTTGGTTCTGTGCACGACTCTGTGTGTGTCTGTGCACCTTTCAGGCTCAGTGAGGCCCCTTTTTTGGGTCTTGGCTCCTTAAGGTTTGTCCAGGGGGGAGAAGAATCCTGAGTATCAGACTGTGAGGCTTGACAGTGTTCACCAGTCGTGGTGAGAGGTGCAACAAGCTCCTCTGGCACAGCAGGCAGTGCCTCAGAGAGGATCTGCAGGGCAGCTCAGGTGCTTTTTGTTCCTCTTCAGTCCCAGCGCTTTCCCAGGCAGCCGAGTTGAAGGATAATTAATGCTTTTTGATACTGTGATTTGCCATTGAGCCTGCTGTGCTGCAAGGTGTTCTTTAGAGTAGGCTAATGTTTGTCCTCCTCTAAAAACTGCTCTGTCACGCTGGTTTGGGGACAGCCAAGGAGGTGTTTGCATCCAGGAGCTGTGGACCTCGTTGATGTGACAGGCTGTAATGAATGCTTTAGCAAAGCTGATGTGAGACAGCTTGAATCTGTCCCACTGAAGACAGATGCAAGGCAGTAATTCTACATCTAACTTCAAAAATGGTTTTTAAATATCCCCAGAGTGGTGATCCATGTTTCTATTTATAAGGGCCTAAAGCAGTAATCTGGCTGCAGATGCTGCCTGATGTGCCAGCTGTTGCTGTTAATATAATCCACTTATTATCCTCTTAACATGCTAACAGTTGCATCACTATTTCCAAAAAATTCCTCACAGTTGGAAAGATACTTTTTAGGGAGTGACTTAAAGGAACAACCCCCAAAACTGCCGACGTGTCACAGGGGGTTTCCAGCTTTTGCTGTGCACAGGAACAGTCTCCAGTCCCCAGGGAATAATGCAGTGCCAGCACACACGGATGGAACCCGCAGTGCCCCTAAAAATCCTCCATTTAAACCTGGAGGAGGAGGAATCCTCCAGGAGGAGGAGGCTGTAGGGTGACTGGCAGTGGCAGGGATGCTCCTGCTGGGGCCACCCGGGTTCCTGTCGCAGCAGAGGCAGAGCCACACGTGCATTCACAGCCTGTGTTGCTGTTGTGACCCGCTGGACACGCAGAGATGAGCTGCTGTTCCTGGGCTGCTGCTTTACACTCATCATTTATAAATTACTTGACGTTCCCACAGCGCTGGGCACTTACTGCTTCCTCTTGGCATCCCAGCAGCGTTGCCACTGAACAAAGACAGGCCATAAATAATGCTGCGAGGAGCTGACTGGAGCTCTTGGCTGCCCACCCTGCAACAAATCCTGTCCTGTCTTCTGTTCAAGCCAGGAGAGCGTGTGCCAACCCCTGCCACGGCTAGGAGGCGGCTGGGGGTGGCACAGGGGTGACACAGGGGTGACACAGGGGTGTGAGTGTCCCTCCTTGTCCTTGCAGACAGCATGGGCAGCTCCACGTACCGTCCCCCGGCCCGCACCATGGAGGTGGTGATCAACAAGTACGTGGTGAAGCTCAAGTACTGCTACACCTGCAAGATGTTCCGGCCCCCGCGCACCTCCCACTGCAGCGTCTGCGACAACTGCGTCGGTGAGGGGGCACAGGGCTGCGTGTGAGGGGGAAATGTGGTCAATAACAGGATATCCTGAGCTGGAAGGGACCCACAAGGATCATTGATGCAGCTCCTGGCCCTGCACAGACACCCCAACAGCCCCACCCTGGGCATCCCTGGCAGCGTTGTCCAAACGCTCCTGGAGCTGTGGCAGCCCATTCCCTGGGGAAGAATTTTTTCCCAATACCCAGCCTAACCCTCCCCTGACACAGCTCCAGCCATTCCCTCAGGTCCTGTCACTGATCCTGTCACTTGTGTTCCTGGACAGACTGCTTTTTGCTTCTCCTGAAGGATTATAAAACAGGATACTGGGTGGGCTGTCTCCTTCGCATTTAAATTCAAAGCAGCCCCAGTGCAGTGGCTCAGGGCAAGGGGCAGCACATCCAAGACTCTATGGCTGTGTTTTCCCTGGTTCTGGGAGGAGGGTTCTGGAAAATGCAGTTCCACAAGGTTTGCTGCAGGCTCCTCACTGTGTGCAGCCTGGCTGTCCCCAGGCTGGTTACAGACACCACGGAAGCTTTGTGCCTCTGGACTCGAGGTGGAGGGGGACGATGGGTTTGCAGCTCCTCATTTTGGGAGGCTGAGCAGAGTCTGCTCCGTGTTGGGTGCGAGGTGAGGAGCCCCCCTCACCACGAGCCTTTGTTCCAGAGAGGTTCGATCATCACTGCCCCTGGGTGGGCAACTGCGTGGGGAAGCGCAACTACCGCTACTTCTACGCCTTCATCCTGTCCCTGTCCTTCCTCACCGCCTTCATCTTCGCCTGCGTCGTCACCCACCTCACCCTGCGTAAGTCCCCAGGCTGGAGGGGCTGTGGTGCTCCCAGCACAGCTCTGGGCCACTGCTCCTGTGGGACACAGCACGGCAAGGGTCTGGGTGGGTCACACTAGGTGAGGGATTAAAGGGTCCCAGGCGTGAGGGAGCCACTGATCCACCTGCACCTCGCTGCAGAGGGACTCTGGGGGCTGGGGATGGGATTTTCTTGGCCGGAGCAGATGAGCTGGTGGTGCATCCGCCCTTCCCCTGGCAGGGAAGGTGACTTTCCCACCAGCCCCAAACCTCCCGGAGCCGTGTCCGTGCACTGACATCTCTGCAGCGCTCCAGACTGCGGATGTTCCTCAGGCAGACAGACACATCCACACGGCCCACGGGGGTGGAGTTCTGGCTGGAGGGGCAGGGCTGCCTGCTGGGATGCCATTCCTTGTTGTTTTTGCTTTGCAGGCTCTCAGAGGGATGGGTTCCTGGCCACTCTGAAGACAACCCCTGCGAGATATCCTTCTGCTGGCAGCAGCTGCTCAGGGTGCCCAGCACCACTAATTACTACCAGAGAGGGGCTCTTTGCAGGTCACCCTGGTGTCCTTTCCCCAAATTAATTTAGCCCCCTCGCTACCTGGGACTAAGGGTGGGTGACAAAGTTGTTTCCCAGTTTGCAGGTTTAGGTGGAAAGGGAAGAGCTGGAGCAGGCTGTGCCTTGGTGGATCCCTGCAGACCAGCTCGGGGATGGGAAGCTTGCCCAAACCTCCCCAGACAGTCCTCTGCCTCTCCTTGCAGGATGATTTTGTTCCTTGAGACTTCCTTGACTTTTGTTTCACTGTGCTGGAGCTGGTGATTTGTTTTTTCTCAGTCTGGTCTATTTTGGGCCTCTCAGGTTTTCACACTTATTTAGTCGCCTCCAACCTGACGACGAACGAAGATGTAAGTACGTGGGTGCTTGTCCTGCTGCCAGGCTGTCCATGGCCCATCCTGAGCAGGTTTTCAGGGAATTCTTGGCTGCCTCAGTGCAGTGTTTCACTGCCTGTGATAGCCCAGCACAGAGCAAAGTGCCTGTGCCCACGGCTGCACTTCCAGGTGGCTGAGTTAGAACCATCACGTGTGTGTTTTTTCCAGTCTGTTTATGGCTTTGCTTAAAATTAAGAGTTCTGAGATTAAAAAGCCCAGAGGTGTATTTGGGTGTGAGCTGTGTGATCTGAATTCAGCATCCCGTGTAACCACGGGTTTCCTCTGAGACCCTGGGCCAGTCCCTTTGTGTCTGGCAGTTCCTCATCTCTAATTAGCAAACAATGCCCAGACATCTGATGAGATTTACCTTCAAATCTGGGCTGTGCACAGACTCCAAGGACCAAATGAGTGCCCTGAGTAGGGCAGATTGTATGGAAAAGCAGGATCTGTCTGGTCCTCGGAATCAAAATGCACCCTTCTGGCCAGGAGTACCTGTAATCCTTGCTGGGAGCTTCCAGCGCTGCAGAAGGCATGTTTGCATCCCTTTTTTTTTTTGCCTTTTCCCCTTTCCCCTCCACCTTACGTTCAGAGGTGTGGAAGAGCTGCTCAGGGCTGTGTGAGTGAAGCTCACAGTTTGTACCCCAGCGCTGGGAGCACCAGTGGCCCGTTGCCTCTCTGGCCTGGTTGCCCGTGGCTCCAGCCTTCTGCTGCAGCTGGGGAGAGGAAGTAAAACAGGAGGAGGAGATGTGCTGGTAAATGCTGGTAATGGTTCAGTGCAGCCCGGGCCAGGTGTGGCAGCTGCCCACCCGCCTGTGCCACACCCGGTATCGAAAGCAGAGCCCAGGCAGCTGCTGGGCTGGGGACAGAGGAGCCTCTGGGCTGGGAATCCCCTCGCAGTTTGTTCAGCCTGAGGGGCCCAGGAGGGACCACGAGCTGCTCTGATGGGCTGCCAGCCTCGGAGACCACGAGGGGAGGAGGAGGAGGACAGGGCTGGTGTGGCAGATGGTGACAGTGGTGACAGTGACACGTGTCTGTGCAGCACTTGGAGGGCACAGCCTGGGGGCTCTCCTGCTGCAGGGCCTCGGCAGAGCCACACGTGGCTGCTGGGTCCTGCAGACGTCCTCCCTCCTTGCTCCAGGACAAACCTCCCACCCCTGCAGCAAGGATCCATCACCGTGTCACTGTCTGCCCTCGCATCCTTCTCCTCCTAACCTGTACCCATCCCTTTCAGATCAAAGGGTCCTGGTCAAACAAGAGGGGCTCGGAGTTTGCCAATCCCTACAGCCATAAAAGCATCCTCACAAACTGCTGTGCAGTGCTGTGTGGACCATTCCATCCCAGGTAAGAGACCTCCAGGCACTGGGAATTGCATCCTGCTGTGGGAGGGGGGCCTTGGGAAGCACAGATCTGTCATGGTCCACGTCAGCACAAACACGTCTGCTCTGATGGTGAAGGGGAAAGCTTCCCACTCTGCAGAGAAAGGCTGGAGATGGATGAGTAGGAGATGAACTGTTGGAACATGATGAGTTTGAGGCACTTGTAGTTGTTTCATGGAACTTGGAGATAAGACAAATCCTGCAGTTGGATGAGGGGAAGAACAGCACCGAAGGATTTGGCAGCAGATGCTTAATACCAGTACAGGCATTTCTGGTCCCCATGGCCAGGGTTGGAATGAGGTGATCTTTGAGGTCCCTTTCACCCCAAACCATTCCATGATTCTGTGATTCTTGGCACGTTTTTGCTCCTGTCCTCTGAGGCTTGAGCCTCGTGGCAAACAGCAAAGGGAGATCCACACCAGGCAGTGCAGGGAGCCTGGGCTTCACCAGCACTGAGATCACCAAGGATGCTCGGTATCCCCCTCCAAAGGCTCTCCCTGGCTGCGAGTGTCCCTGGGCACAGGACAGCTGCAGCTTCGTCACAAGGTGGTGCAGTTGGGCAGAGTCAGGTCCTGCTCTGCTCCTCGCTGGGGCTGAGGACCTGCCCTGGAGCTCCCAGCCTGTCCTGGGGATGTGGGGATCCCTGGAGGATCCAGTTTGGAGCGTGAAGCAGCTCGGTGGTGCTAACTTGGCGTAACAGCAGCAGAGTAAAGCGTGGTTTGTATTTTACATCTGGCCCTGCTCTCTGAAGTGTCCCCAGGCTTTTTGTTGGATTCAGAGGTGCCAAAATGCAGCACTGCCATTCCAAGCTGGTCAGTCTGTGCATTCAGGGAGCCAGGCTGGGAGGCTGTGGGGAGGAGAGCAGCGTTTTACTCCAGTTTGTTCCTCTTTCACGTTGGTTTCATGTTGTGAAGCCCTTTGGCCAGTTCCCCTTTGGGTTTGTGGTGGCCCAGAGCTCCCTGTGGCTCATGGGATGGGTCTGTGGCTCGTGGGATGGGTCTGTGGCTCATGGGATGGGTCTGTGGCTCGTGGGACAGGCCTGTGGCTCGTGGGACAGGCCTGTGGCTCTTGCTGGGCAGGAACCCTGTGCAGCATCCTGCCTGTGCTGAGCTCAGCAGCTCCCAGGAGAGCCTTCCCTGTGGCCTGTGAGCTCCCAGCTCCAGTCTTCATTCCCTGAACTCCTCTTCCCTTCCTGTTTTCCAGTTTGATAGACAGAAGAGGATTTATCCAGCCAGATATCGGGACCCCGTCCAGTCCCAAGAGCGAAATCCCTTCCTTTGGAGCCAAAACTGACACCAGCATGGTAGGAGGCATTCCCTAGCAGTGCTGTGATGTTCCCAGTGCCTGCTGTGCCTGCACCTTGCTCCAGCCAGTTCCTTCCCCTGTCACGTCCCCAGCCTCAGGAGGGACAGCCCTGGGACCCAGAGCTGCCAACGACTCGAGCCATGCGTTGCCTTCTTTTTTTACATTTATTTATTACTTTTTGTGTATTTGTTTCACTGTGACCTGTCAGGGGGTTTGCCTGACAGAGCCCGACAGCTCGTGGGACCCTCGGACTCGTGCTGGAAGCAGGGGGGTCCCTGGGGAGCCCCCAGACCCCTGAGCTCCAGGGGATCTCTGTGATTCCTGCTGGGAATCGTGAGGTGGGCCAAGGTGGGAGGCGGGCACTGACAAGTGATTCCCACTCGGGGCTGGGCTGGAGGTGTTATCTCCCTGGTGTCCCTGTTATCTCCGTGAACACATCCTGCTCCCTGTGCCCACCTGGAAGGGCTGCTCTGTCTCTCAGGCTGGAGCAGCTTCCTCTCTCCAGGAGCTGCTGTGCCCTGGTCAGCTGGGGAGGGCTCTGGCTCCCAGCAGACCCGGGGCAGGTGAGGCTGTCCTGGGGATCCCTGCTGGTCCCGTTTCTGGCTGGTTGCTGGCAGGGGCTGTGTTTTGGCCGTGCCAGTTGGTCAGACACGTTCTGCAGCAAGGACACGAGGCAGGGGCCCCTCCTCTAATGGGGAAGAAGAAACACTCTGTGCTCTGTGACTCTCCTGAGTTGAGGTCTCAGGGCTACAGGGGTCAGGTTTGGGAACTGGAGCTTCCCTGGGTCGTGCCCTGACTGCGGGAGACCAAAAGGCAACAGAAAAGTGTGTGAATTCCTGGGGGTCACACCCTTCCCAGGTGGAGTTTCACAGAGGAAGCAGCGAGAGGGTGCTGGTGTCTGATAAGCTCGTGGTGTGCTCTTGGTTTGGGTTTCTGAAGAGCAGAGTGTCCCCAGGGCTGTCCCCTGTCCCCAGGGCTGTCCCCAGTGCCCTGGGAGCCATTCCAGCTGCTGAGCCATGAGCATCGCTCTGTGTCCCTGGGGTGAAGGGAGAGTCACAAACCTTGTAGCAATACTTGAATCGTGTTATTAAAAGCTGCTGGATATTTTTGCACAATTTGTAGGACTTTTTTCTACGTAGAACATTTTCTATCCTGCGCAGGGAGCGTTGTGCACGTTGGCACCAGGGCAGAGGCTCACAGTGCCGAGCTGCTGTCAGGTTTCCTTGGATCAGACAGACCAGTTTCAACCTCGGGCAGGGGCAGCACATTTTGGGGGGCAGCCCAGCCCCCCTGAGTTCACCAGCATCGTGCTTTGTACTCTGTGAGTGCCTGTGCCAGGGGGATGGCAGAGGAGCAGTGAGGAGGGGGTTACCAGGGGCCAGACTCCTTCTTGTTTTTATTTAAACCAGTTTCCTTTGTTACTCAATAAAATTCTATTTTTAAAGAGTTAACTGCTTGGATGATTATTTTCCTCCTCAAAGACAGAAGAGGGCGGGTGTGTCCCGGGGTTTGGCATCTCTCAGGTGCTAGCTGGACTCTGTTAGGCTCAGGCCTCACCTGGAAGCTCCTGGAAACTCCTGCTACGAGGGATGAGCAGCGGCTGGTGCTGCTGTGACTCCTGCTGGAGAGAAGGGATTTTGCTGTCCCACGTTTCCAGACTGGGCAGGGGCTCATCCCCTCCCCGCTGTTGTCACCTCAGTGTCCTTTCCCCAGCTCAGATCTGTGCTCCCCGTCTGTGCCAGCCTCTCGGGCCCGGGGCAGGTGTGAGGTGCATAACCTCTGGTGTCTTCCCCAGGAGGATGCCTGCCAGGACTTTGCCATTTCCTGCACAGCCTGACGGGATTTGCCCCTCCTCGGACGTTTGCCCCCATTTCTGAGGGTTGGCTGGTAAGAAAGTGCTTTCTTCTCCCTCTTACCCACTCGAGCCACCCATTTCATCTCCACTGCATGACAGCTCTGTCCTCGGAGCCCATCACCCCCGCTGTGCCCCATCCATCCCACCAGGATCCCACCGGCATGGGGCAGGGGCCCAGGGCTGGCAGGGTGAGGGGGCACCCGAAGGCTTTGCCAGGAGAGGATGAGTTTGGTTTCCCCCGGCTCTGTGCTGGGCGTGGCATGGGCTGGAGCCACCCAGTCTGCATGGGGACACGTGTGGGACCCGTGTGGGACCCGTGTGGGACCCGTGTGGGATCCCTGTGGGACCCGCGTGGGACCCGTGTGGGACCCGTGTGGCCGGGGATGGCGGAGGGTTCTGGAGCACAGCCTGCAGTGGCTGTGTGAGGAGACCCCAGCCAAGGCAGAGATTCGATGTCTGGAGGGAGCTGTAGCCTGGACAGGGCTGGCCCCTGTACCCCCATCCCTGACCCGTTCTGTGGCTTAGGTGACCCCTCTGCCCGCTTTCCTCTCTGCAACACCCGGTTCCTCCTCCTGCGGCCGAGGTAAGTTCCTTCAGGG
Organism: Ifrita kowaldi; assembly: GCA_013398055.1. Lineage (NCBI taxonomy): Eukaryota > Metazoa > Chordata > Aves > Passeriformes > Cinclosomatidae > Ifrita > Ifrita kowaldi. Next base: position 16,899 of record VZRS01011850.1, read on the forward strand.
CATGTTGGTGACCTGTGTCACCCGTGGGCCGTGGAGCTGCCCCTCTGCCCCCTCCCTGCAGCGCCCCATGAGCTCCTTGAGCCTCGGGGCAGGGATGGAGCCCCTTCCTCCCTCCGTCCCAGCCTGTTCCCACTCTGCCTGGATGCTCCGCCCTGCTCTCGCTGCTCCTCACTCCTCTATCTCTGGCACTAACGCTCTCCTTCTCTTCCTCCCCTCTCCTCTTCCTCGCTCCGGGCGGATCCAGTGCCACGAGCCCCCGCAGCCTCTGCCTCTCGTGGAGACCCCACGGGAGCCCAGCCCACAGCCATGACCACCTCGAGTGCCTCCGCTCTCCCGGGCCGCGCCTTCCTCCCTCCCCCGGGGCGGGGGGAAGCGGCCGCGGCACCGAAAAGCTTTTCCAGCCCCCTCCGGGAGCCGGGACGGGCGTCCCGCGGGCTCGGAGCTCAAAGCCATACAGCCACCCCGACAGCGAGTGCAATAACCGGAGTTCCTGCTGTCTCCCGCCGCCGGACGGACCCCGAGGCCGCCGGTGGCTCCCCGTGGCCACCGGCTGCACCCTCAGTGACGGTGTCTCCCCGCCGAAGATGCCGGAACGCCGTGGTTGGCGTCCCGACGGGATTTTGGAAGGAGCAGGATCACGCCAGAGCGTTTACAGCCAAGCCAGGGGCACCACACCGCCCCCCCAGCCCCTCCGAGCCGTGTCCGTGTGCCGGAGGACTCTCCCCATGGGAATTCGTTCCTGGACAGTTTATCCCTGCAGCCCCCCCCGCCAGCCTCATCTCAGCACGGCTCTGGTTTTCGGGGAAGGGGTTCCAGCCCCGCAGCACCTTGAGCAGCCAGGCCTGCCCCAGCCCTGTAGGATTCACCATCTATTTATGCCTTTTACTTTTGTAACGAAATGAAAGTTTCTCCTATTTACTGTACGCTGGCGTCTGGCTCTGCTCCGCTGGTGGAGGGGAGCGGCTCCTGCCTGGGCAGGCCCGAGCTGGGAGCCAAGGGAAGCCACCGAGGGCTGGCTCCGCTTTGCCATCGGCCGTGTGGCCATGGGGATGGGAGCCAGGAGCTTCCCACACTGGGCTGTGGCACAGTTTGGGGCCGGTCTCAGCCATCCGTGGCTCTGCGCCCTGCTGTGCCGGGGGAAGGGCCGAGCCAGGCTGGGAAGGAGCAGCGGGCAGTGCCCGCAGGACCCGGGGCGCTGTGAGCACCCCTTGGAAAAATGCGTTGTCCGCTGATGTTTTGGGAGCTGGCAGCGTCCCCACAGCCAGGGGGAGCAGCAGGGCTGGGCAGGGTGGCCAGACGGGCTCTGAGCATCCTTCCAGTGCCGCTGGGAATAGCCACGAGCATCCTCTGCCTCCTGCCAGCGCCCAGCCCACGTCTGCCCTCGGCTCAGGGGCTGGAGACGTGCGCTGGCCTGGGCAGCGTCCCCAGGGCTGGGGTTATCTGGGTGCCCCTCTCCTCGGGGTGATCAGACAACCACGGAATGGTTTGGGAGGCACCTCCTGGTGCTGTCCTTCGTCATTTGGGGCACCCACGGGTGCTCCGTGGGGCGATGGTGCAGCCGAGCTCACCCACGGTCCCTGCGCTGGGGTCTGGGGCTCTGCCCTTCACCCACCGCTGGTTTTCCACGGAACCGGTGGAGCAGAGCATCCCTGCAGCCTCCTCTCAGCCCGGCACTGCCAAAATTTGGCAGCAGCTCAGCACCTTTGGCAGGGGCTGCCGGATCCAAGGCCGAGCCATCCACACCCCACAGGAGCCCTTGCTGGGGAAGGGGATCCCACCGGGGCCTCCCCACGAGAGCCAACCCCGGGTTAAAGAGCCCAAGTGCAGGGTGGGGCAGGATCATCCTGGTCAGGCTGTGAATCCTTCTCCAGGGCTGGGGACTGCAGCCCCCAAACCCAAATTATGCAAGCTCAGATTAACCCAACCAGGGATTCCCGCCTATGGTTTTCCAAGGGAAGAAAGTGGATTTTGTCAGGCTGGGTACATTGGGGTGCCCCTTTGGCCCCAATCCCTCTGTGGGGGCCACGTTTTGTGCCCGGTGGAAGTTCTTGGAGGGTCTCTATGGGTCTGCCGGGCAGAGGGTGGGAGACAGGCCGTGCTCTCCTACTCACCCATTCCTTTGGGAAGAGCCTTTTCCCGACTCAGCGGGGTGGAACCTGCTCCCACGGGATCAGCTCACCTGGGGAAGGAGCTCGTGGCACTCGGGGTGGGGCACGGAGGGGCCGCGGGGGGGTTGGTGGAGCCGGCCACCCTCACGCTGCTGCCACGGGAGCCCCTCGATGGCAGCCGGGCACCCCAACCCCACCACGGGCCAGGGGCTTGGCCAGGAAGGGGTGAACAGCCCTGAATCCCTTTCCGGGGTGCAGAGGGAGAGATGTGAAGACTGGGGGTGTTTTCCTGGGCTTGAACGGGTTGGGGAAAGTGTCCTCACGTCTCTTCCGCGCCCTCCATCCGCAGCGTGGGTCGCTGGGGCGGTGCGGGAGCTGAGCGAGGCGCGGGGGGATCGCGGGGCGCTCCCGGCCGGGTGTGGGCAGGGAGGAACAAAGCAGCGAGTCAGGCTCGCTGAAAGAATCACAGCGCTCCTTCTCGCCTTGGCCCGGAGCCGCCCGCCCCGCCCTGCCCTTCCCGCACGCTCCCGCACGGAGATAAGGCCGGGAGCGGGGCCGGGGCTGCGCCAGCGCCCGGCGTGTGGCAACAGGCTCGGGAGTGAAACTCAGCGCAAGGCGCAGCACAGATCCCTATCGGGGCACTGCGCTGCCGCCGCGGCCCGCGGCCAGCCGGGAACAGCCCAAAACTTCCAAAAAGCGAACTCTTCATTTACAGCTTGAGCGATGGGAAACGTCCCCGGTGGGACGGGGAGAGGCAGCCCCGGGACGGAGGCGGGCAGTGGAGCAGCGCGAGGTGCGGGGGATGGGGTCTCCCCTCTCTCCTCCCACCGCGGGGGGCTTGGGGGGCTCCGGGTGGTCCCACCTTGCGGCAGCTCAAAGGCCAGGGCAGATTGTGCCCCGTTCCTTGGGACGGTCCCTCCCGCGGCGCCTGGGAGAGGTGCGGAGCCTCTGCCTCGGTTTCCCCACCTGTGGGAAGAAATACCTGCCCGTCAAGCCCTCGCAATTACCGGCGAGTAAATCACCATATTAAAAACGACAGTGATATGACTTTTTCGGGGGGGAGGAACCCATTTTTACGAGCGGCCACACCCCGTGGCCCATTTCTCCGGGGGGGGGTGGGAAGAGCGGAGCGCTGCCGTGTGTCCCCGTCCCCCCCAAACGACAGCGCAGCGCCTGTCGCCCTTCCAAGCCCTCTCGGCAGCGGGATGGGCGTTCCCCGGGTGCCGGGGTGGGCGTTGGCTCTGGGGAGACCCTCGGGGCATCCGCGGGTGCTGCACCCACGGGGAGGGCAGGGCGTTGGCCGCCCCCCTCGCCCCCTCCCCAGCGCCCGCCGCCCGCGGGCGATGATTCACCGCGATTTTCCTTTTAAGGCCGCGCTCGGCGGGGAGGAAGCAGAGGAGGAGGAGGAGGAGGACACTCCTTGGACCTGGCTGGCTCCTCCTGCTCTCGCTCGAGGCTCCGACGCCCAGCCAAAAGCGAATCCCGGCGGCAGCGCTCGGCAGAGGCTCCGACGGCTCCCGGCCCCGCTGCTCGCCCAAGCGTCCGCCCCGCGCCCGCGCCCCAGCCATGGAGAGAAACCACCAGGTGCAGAAGGCCAAGCTGGCCGAGCAGGCTGAGCGCTACGAGGACATGGCAGACTTCATGAAGGCGGTGGTGGAGTACGGGGACGAGCTGTCCAACGAGGAGCGCAACCTCCTCTCGGTCGCCTACAAGAACGTGGTGGGCTGCCAGCGCTCGGCCTGGAGGGTCATCTCCAGCATCGAGCACAAAACCGAAGAGGGCGATGACAAAGCGCAGCTGGTGAACGAGTACCGGGAGAAGGTGGAGCAGGAGCTGAACAGCGTCTGCAACAGCGTCCTGGGCTTGCTGGAGAAGTATCTCATCAAGAAGGAGGGCGATCCCGAGAGCAGGGTCTTCTACCTGAAGATGAAGGGCGACTACTTCCGATACCTGGCCGAGGTGGCCGCCGGGGACGACCGCAAGTCGGCGATAGATAAGGCCCAGAAAGCCTACCGAGAGGCCATGGACATCAGCAAACAGGAGATGCAGCCCACGAACCCCATCCGCCTGGGGCTGGCCCTCAACTTCTCCGTGTTCCACTACGAGATCGCCAACGCCCCCGAGCAGGCCATCTCCCTGGCCAAGACCACCTTCGACGAGGCCATGGGCGACCTGCACACGCTCAGCGAAGACTCCTACAAGGACAGCACCCTCATCATGCAGCTGCTCAGGGACAACCTCACGCTATGGACAGCCGAGTGCGCCGGCGAAGACGGCGGCGAGGCTGGCGAAGAGCCCAAGAACTGAACGTCCCCAGCCGAGCCGGGGACCGGCCCCCACCTGGCCCCGCTCCAGACCTTTCGGCATCTCTTCGTGGTTTTTTTTGGTTTTTTTTTTT
>VZRS01011853.1:3405-99140 GCA_013398055.1 Ifrita kowaldi
CCATCCGGTGACCCACGCGGGACCACCCGCCCCGGTCTTGGTCCCACTTGCCGTGTCTGTCACCCTTAGGACTGCGATGGGCTCATCGTCCGCTCGGCCACCAAAGTCACGGCCGAGGTGCTGGAGGCGGCAGAGAGGCTGAAGGTGGTGGGCAGAGCTGGCACTGGCGTGGACAATGTGGACGTAGAGGCAGCCACCAGGAAGGGCGTCCTGGTCATGAAGTAAGAGCAGGAGTGTGGGGACGTCCGTGCCGGTGATCCCGGGGAGGCGGGGGAGGCTCCCCACCCGTGGCACCCCTGGCACCACCTGTGTGTCTCCATCCTCACGGGGCACAGACCCCTGTCAGCCCGGGGGACATGCCAGTGACACCACTCTCCATCCCCAGCACACCCACTGGGAACAGCCTCAGTGCCGCCGAGCTCACCTGTGGGATGATCCTGTGCCTGGCCAGGTGAGCACGAGGCAGGACATGGACAGAGGTGTGCCCTACAGCCCCCTGCCCCACACTGACCCCAGCCTCCTTTTTAGGCAGATCCCACAGGCAGCTGCCTCCATGAAGGAGGGCAAGTGGGACCGTAAGAAGGTAGGAGGCAAGGGAAGCACCTCTGGGTGGTGGGCGCCCGTGTGGGGCGTGCTAGCTCACTCTCCCTGTGCTCCCCAGTACATGGGCATGGAGCTGAACGGGAAGACGCTGGCCGTGCTGGGGCTGGGACGCATCGGCAGGGAGGTGGCCACCCGCATGCAGGCGTTTGGCATGAAGGTAGGGAGATAGGGCAGGGAGGAGTGATGGGGAGCATAGACCTCCCTGACCTGACCAGACCCACCATGCCAGGCTGTAAGAGTGAGTGCCCACTCTGCCTCAGACCATAGGCTACGACCCCATCATCACCCCCGATGTCTCAGCCACCTTTGGTGTGGAGCAGCTGCCGCTGGAGCAGATCTGGCCCCGCTGTGACTTCATCACGGTGCACACGCCGCTGCTGCCCTCCACCACAGGTATGGAGTGGGCACGATCACAGGGAGGTTTGGGGAGAGCTGGGGCAGCCCCCTGCTGCTCACAGCCCTCCTTCTGCAGGGCTCCTGAACGACAGCACCTTTGCCAAGTGCCGCCGTGGCGTGCAGGTGGTCAATTGTGCCCGCGGTGGCATCGTGGATGAGGGCGCACTGCTGCGGGCGCTGCAGTCGGGGCAGTGTGGCGGGGCCGCCCTCGATGTCTTCACACAGGTGAGTGGGGCTGTTGGGACCCTCCAAGCTTGGCTTTGTCTCAGCGTCACCTTAATTTGGCCCAAACCGGGGCAGGGCAGCCTGGCAAACCCTGTGGGATTGGGACCAGGAACAGCCTTTCTCAGCTTCTCTCCTTGCAAGGGAGGTGGGGTAAATCCCCCCTGCTCTGAGCTCCCAGGCGGGTGCTGGGAGCTGATGGCAGGACGGAATTGTGTCTGCAGGAGCCCCCAAAGGACCGTGACCTGGTGAACCACCCCAACGTCATCTCCTGCCCACACCTGGGTGCCAGCACGTGGGAGGCACAGAGCCGCTGTGGCAAGGAAATCGCCATGCAGATTGTGGACATGGCCACAGGGAAGGGGCTGACTGGAGTAGTGAGTCCCCCTGCAGCACCTGGCCTCTGGGCCTCAATCCCCCCAGCTGTAACCCATGGGTGCTCTGGGAGCAATGCTCCATGTGTGATCCCTGGCAGGCTCTCACCACTCACTCTCTCCCACAGGTTAATGGGCAGGCTCTCAGCAAGGCTTTTGCACCCCAGACCAAGCCTTGGATCGCCCTGGCCAGGGCCTTGGGCACGGTGCTGCGCACGGTGGGCAAGCAAGTGCAGGGCAGCATGCAGGTTTGCACCCTAGGTGAGCCTGGGTGTGGGGACCCCCATGGGCAGGCAGGAGAACAGATAGACAGGAAGGTGGTTGATGGTGGGATTGGAGCCCAGGGGTGTGCAGGGATGGGTGGGTGGATGGATTGGGTGGGTGGAAGGACCAGCTCCAGGCTGGCCACTCCGGTGTGGGCCTGACCTCTCTGCTGCTGGCTCATCCATGCCTCCTCCCTGCACCCCAGGGACGGCCCTGAAGGAGGCTGGGAGCTACCTGATGCCTGCTGTCGCCGCGGGCATGCTGGCTGGAGGGACACAGAAGGAGGTGACCCTGGTGAATGCCACTCTGCTGGCCCAGGAGGCTGGGCTGAAGGTGCGTGGACACCCGGGCTCTACACCTCAGCCTGGTGCACCTTCCCCACCAAGCAGCGTGAGCCTGGGGGCACCCTACTGGGCTGCTAATGCAGCACTCAGGCTGGATGTTCCCTGGGGTGCCTCCACGGACGTTCCTTCCCCATCCCCAGCCTCATGCAGGACCTGGGTACTGAGTGGCCGCATCTCTCTGGCAGGTCACAACCATGCACAGTGATGTGGCCCCCGAGCCCGACAGCAGCACTGGTCTGGTGCAGGTGTCCCTGCAGGGCACCCCACACCAGGTGATGGGGACGGTGCAGGGCAGCACCCCAGTCCTGCGGCAGATCAATGGGGCCACCTTCAAGCAGCCAGCTCCACTGTCCGGCCCTATCCTCCTCTACAGAGCCAAAGCCTCCGATCCCAGTGCTCTGGCCACGCTGACCGGTGAGTCCCTGTGGCAGCCCTGAGCTGCAGGGACAGCCTGAGAACCCCTGCGGCCGACCTAGAGCTGAGCCCCTGCTGCAGCAGATGTTGCCTGGAGAGATGGATAGATGGGGAGTTTGGGCAGAGGGTTGTGTGATGTGGAGCAAAGGACTTGGGGTGGGGGAAGAAATGGCATCATGGGCCTCTGAGGGTGCTGGGGTGAGCAGAGGCTCAGCTCCCCGCTGGGTGCTGGGGCAGTGGGGCAGCCTGTGGTCCTTAATTCCTGTCCTCCTCTCCAGGGCTATTAAGCAAGGCAGGGGCCCAGCTCCTGTCCTACCACAGCTCCAGCACAGTGGCAGGGGAGCAGTGGAGCGTCGTGGGACTCTCAGCCCCCCTGCCCAACCTCAGCGAGCTGAAGCCACGTGTCACAGAAGTCTTCCAGCTCCACCTGCAGTAGACCCCGACTGCTGACAAGGACTCTCCCCATGGCCGCAGCATCTGGACCCTCCCCCAGCTGGGGAAGCATCGCACATGGCCATCGCTGATGCCCACACTGGGTTTGGGGTCACCCCACATTCAATAAAGGGTCTAGAAGGAGAGATCATGTGGTGTCTTGTCTGTGCAGTCCTTTGTCCTCAGCCCCAAACCCCCTCCCTTCTGCCCCTGCTGCTCCCCGGCCCTGCTGCTGTTTGCTGAAGGGTGCAAAGGTCTCTGTGGCTGCCGAGGTCCTGTCTGGCCACAGTCCCGTGCTGGGACATGGCCCAGAGAGCAGCGCTGCAAGGGGGATGAGCCCTCCCGTGAGTCCCTGCGTCACCTGCGCCCTCCGGCCCATGGGTTTTGCCATGAGGATGTTTCAATTTAATGACATCATGGGGAAAATGCCATCTTGCCCCCCTCAAACTGGAGACTGGGAGGCTGGGGGCTTGCTTGGCTCCCCCGAAATGTCAGGGCATACTCCCATGTCTAACAGAGTAGGTGACCATGGAATAAATCCTGTAAGTGGCTGTGATCCAGACGGTTGTTAAGAGGGGAGGGACCTGGGGCGGGAGGAGACCACTCAAGACCAGGAGCCAGAGCCGGGCTGCTGCCCCCTCCCATCCACACCTTTATTCCCCTGCACTGCCCAGGTGTTTGCAGAAGATGCCGCCATCTCCAACAGCTCTGGGGCCCGAGTCACTGCTGGCCATTCCCCAGCCATCCAAAGTGAAGTTTCCCACAGAGGCCAGCCCCAGGCATAGGGATGAACAGGGATGACAATGGGAGAGAGATCATCCCCCTCCACAGGGCTCACCGTTCTGGTGATCCCACTCTAGATGGGCTTCCTGGCATATTCGCGGCGGTACTTGGAATCCACCCGTGTCAGGTACCAGGTTCCAGGGAAGAGATCGGCCTGGGAGCCGTGGGGAGCGTGGTCGGCTGCAGGGAGAGGCCAGTGACGCTCAGGGGTGTTGTGGGGTCCCAGCAGGGCAGGGTCACATCCCCCCAACCCCACTCACCCAAGTGATGGGTTTCCTCCCGTTTCTTCATGATCTCGGCGAAGTCCTGTGGGGCCACGCGCTTGCGGGCGTCCAGGCGAGCGGGCAGGTCAGCCAGGCTGGAGACCAGCTTGTCCAGGGGCGAGCCTGGCAATGGGCACCCCACGTGTGAGATGGCACCGCTGGCAGCCCTGGCCCCACAGCCCCCTGCTGCCCTCCCTTCCCAGTTCCTCACTCCCCTGGGGCTCACCTGGGGCTGCATCCTGCGAGACGCGGAAGGAGAACATGCTGGCGGCCAGTCCCGAGCCGTAGGAGAAGGCACCGATCCGGGAGCCAGCCAGGTCCCGTGCTGAGCACCTGCAGTGAGAGGTTAGGGGGCTAGAGGAGATTTGGACTGAGGAGTGATGGGGATACAGGGCTGTAGGGGTAGTGTAGGGGGCTGCCTCCTTTGCAGGCAGGCCGATCCTTGGGCCTCAGGGCCACATTTCCAAGGGAATGTGGCCCTGGAGTGTGGTGGTGCCAGGGAGCCCCAGGACAAGGCTTTTGTTCCCCTCAGAGCCTGTCTGTTCCCATGACTCCTTTCCCATGGGGTCACTTATTCTACTGGGCATGACAACAGGCGTTTTCATCCTCCTGGTGAGGACAGAAAGGCTTTAGGCACTGGCCCAGCTCCAACAAGTTGGGGTGAAAAGACTGGCAGGGAAATGGCATGGAGCAGGATGCATCCACGCTGGGGGTTGTGTGCAATGAAAGCATCAGGTCCCCGTTGAGGCAGGGGGAGATGAGCGCTGAGAGATGAGTTCTGGCCCTCTATCCAGCCAGGGAGTGCCCTCCCCAAAATGACCTCCTCCCTCTCCCCAAGCCAGCATTTTGGGGGACTCACTGGGACAGGAGGGAGGCCAGGCAGCCATACATGGATGGTGTGTACATGTTGCCGTTGCGGGAAGAGAGGAGCAGGGAGGGCTTGGTCTTCAGGTTGAAGATGTCCTGGCTGGCTGCCTGGAATGCCTTCTCCACCTCCTTGCTGGTGTAGGTGTCCTCCAGCTTCACACCGCTGCCCAGAGAGAGACCAGCTCGAACCCCAGACCAGCACATCCCTGGCTGGGCAGAGGGATGGGGGACACGGCACAGGGACCCACCGGAAGGACTGCAGCCCCTTGTAGAGGCCAGAGGCTGTGTCGGGGTTGGGGGAGGCCAAGAAGTCGTTCAGCAGCAGCCGCCCCACGGACTTCTGCACCAGCTTGCAGAAGGGCGAGTGGAAGATGATGTACTTGAAGTCATCGAGGGTGAAGGGCCTCTGGATGCCAGCTGGGAGGCAACACGGGGCCATCAGTATCCAGGGGGCTGTGATGGGTACCTCGGGGGTGCTGCCACTTACCCTGCTTCCACTGGGTTTCCGCCTTCCGTCGGTACACGGCGTAGCAGCGGTCCAGCGCCCGCAGGTAGCACTGGATGGAGAGCTGCCCGTCCACCACTGGGTACTCAGAGGACAGATTTGGCTTGTAGAAGTCGTAGGCGTGCTCCATGTGGGTTCCACGTAGGCCTGGAGGCATGGGAAGAGCCAGCTGTCAGAGAGCATCAGGAGGTTCCAGCCCAGGGGCAAACACCCAGGGGTGCTGCCTGCCATGCCACCCCTGGGATCCAGCAGCCTCCCTGAGTCACTCCACGGTGCCCACAGGGATGTGGCTAACCAGCACCCTGGAGTACCCAGCAGGGTCTGGCAGAGCCAGCGCTGCTGGAACTGAGCAGCTCTGCCCGGGACTGGGACATGGATGTATGGCCCCAGGGACAGCACCCACGAGCTCGCCATCCCCAGGGTCTCATGACACCAACCTCTCTCCAGCACCAGCGGGGCATTGGGTCCCACCAGCATGGCAATGGCTCCGGCACCTCCCGTGGGCCGTGCGTTCCCCGTGGCGTAGACAGCGATGTCCCCACACACCACCACAGCATAGCGACCTGAGGGAGGGCAGAGGGACTGGCAGGGCCATCAGTGGGTGGAAGCCTCTATCCTACGGCCCTCATGGAGATGGTGTGTTCCCAGCTCCACGCTGCCAGGTGTCACACCAAGATGGGCAAGAAACAGGGGTGATGGAGAGCCTGGAGGGTGCAGTGGCTCCCTTTGAAGTGGGAGTAACTCCAGGTTTCAGGCCACCTCCTGTCTCCTTCCCCTGTCCCATGGCACCCACCCAGCATCCAGCCCCACGGCATGGTCCCTGCCTGCACTCACCATCCCAGGCACTGGACTCCACCCAGGCGGCCGCGTTGAAGAGCGAGGCCGTGCCCCCATAGCAGGCGTTGGTGGTGTCGATGCCCTCCACGTCAGTGTTGCCGGAGTCATGGAAAAGTTGCATGAGGACGGTCTTGACGGCCTTGGACTTGTCAATGACGGTCTCGGTGCCCACCTCCAGGCGGCCGATGGCGTCCCAGGAGAGGCGCCCGCGCTCCACCAGCCGCTGCACCACCGTCAGGCACAGGGAGTTGATGTCCTCATGGGCAGCGCAGAAGCCCATCTGCTTCTGGCCCAGGCCCCGTGTGTACTTGCCGGCCTCCACACCATCAAACCGCTCCAGCTCCTCCTGATCCACGTACTGGGCAGGGAAGTACACCTCCAGGGCCAGGATACCCACGTCCTTGGGCCAGGCACCAGTTCCAGCTGCACTGGAGAGGCTGTGGGACAGAGGGAGTGGCAACAATCCCGTGGCAGCCTTGGGGGCAGAGGCTGGCCCTCGGGAGACGCCACCAGCGAGCAGCCCGGGCTGGGAGCACCCCAAATCCCTGCTAGCTCCCTGTGCCTGGCAGTGCTGCGGGGAGGAGGGAGAGGCTCCGCTTCCTCAGCGAGGTTTAAGAGCTCAGCCAGCTCCCCACCCCTAGCCTGGTTATGTCTCCAGCCCCCCCTGGGGATCCATGTGGATGCTCACCATGCCCTCTGCCAAGCCGTGGGATGCTGGGCGCCCCGGGGTGCCTGCTCCGGCCCCGGCGGTGCCCACCTCGCCCCCCAGCAGCGCGCGGCGCGCCCGACCAAGCGCAACATCTTCGCCCCGGCCGCTGCACGGACGAAGGGACGGCCGGCCGGACAGATGGACAGCGGGATGGGCCTTGCGTAGTGCTTTTATAAACTGCGTGGGCAGCTCGGCACAGCCCTCCCGGCCTTTATCAGCCTGCCGGACCCTGGCGCTCAAAGGTCACCGAGCGCCAGCCAACACGACAGGGGCAGCGGAGCTTCGGAGGGGGGAGCTTTGCGAGATGTCTCCGTCTTGTGCCCCAAAGCCAGGGGACACGGAGCTGGAGCCGGGGCTGAGCAGCGGGACGGGCTGTCCCCGGGGCAGTGGCAGCCCCGGTGCCAGGCTCACCGGCACAGCCGTGGTCACCGCGCAGCGAGCACGGCGCCGTGTGGCCTCCCCGGCTGCCCCCGCGGTCCTGGGGAGGGAGCAGAGGGCGGCCAGGCTTTGGTGCCGGCACCGTCCGTGCTGCCCGGGACGCAGTCCACGTCTGACACGTGCCGCGGCTCTGGCGGGGTAAAAAACCCATGAGCTGGGTGGGGGCAGAGCCATCTTCAAAGCCGCAGAGCAAACAGCCACGTGATGCCTGTGGCAACATAACAGTGACAAAAAAGAGACCTTTGGTCTCAGTGCTGCTGTCAGCGTGGCCATGGGGCAGTGTTGCAGCCCCCAGACCCCTGTGGAGCTGTCTGCACCTGCGGGAGCAACTGTCCCCATGCCTGCACACCCGGGACAGCTCCCATCGCCACCCACATCTGTGCCCCGGGTCTCCATGGACCTTCCCCGTCCTGGGGACACTCCTGTTCCCCCCACCTGCTCCCCAGGGACACCTGTTGTATTTGGCACCCAAGGGCTGGTATGAGCAAACACGAGTGCTCAGCCAGGAGAGGCACTGGCCCCGCAGCTCCTGGGGACTCACCCCCAAACATCTCTCCCTGCACCAGCAGCGCTGAAGCCCCTGGAAGCTGGGAAGCTCAGGGAGCCGTGGCGGAGCCTGTCTCTCTCTCTCATGGACCACCCAGGGCTTTGCACCAGCACCAAGCTCACACAGCACTTGCATGCTTCTTTTTTATAGATGTATTTATAGGAATTGCGGGGACAGAGGCAGAGGTGGCACGGGAGGAACACCACCGGCACGGGGTCCTCCACGGGGCAGGGGCAGGGCTCAGTGAAAGGGGTAGAACTTGCAGATGTAGTGATTCTTCTGGGAGCAGTCGGCACTGGACCACGTAGAGAAGCCTGCAGGAGAGACAGGCGGGGGTTGGCGGGGGCCACGGTGAGGGCGGGCACCAGCAGCGCCCACCGCAGCCCTCCAAGGGGATGGGACCTGGAGCAGCAGGGAGGTGGGAGAATGCCGGCCGAGCCCAGGCACTGGAGGTGGATGCACGGACCGGGCACTCACCGCTCTCGTGGGTCAGCATGGCGCATCTCCCCCCTCGGGCACCGTTCCCAGGCAGCCCAGTGGCGACACTGTAGTTATTACCACTCGTCCACTGCCAGGCCTGGCTCTGTGCAGGGAGAGTGGGGTTCAGAGGTATGGCCCTGCTGTCCCCCAGCCCCCCATCACCCCTGTCGCCCACACCTCACCGCTTTACTCTTTTGGAGCCCAATCCACACGGGCTGCACGCGCTGGTAGTAGGAGGTGGCTCTTGCCAGGGTGAGTCCCTCATAGGCGTCCTCCACCCAGGCCAGGTGGGCGCCTTTCTGGACGTCCTGGCACTGCCTCTGCAGGGAGAGCTGTCAGTGCCAGGGCTCCTCAGGGAAATGGGGAGGTTTCTGTCCACCTGTATACCCCGGTGGGCTTACCTCAGCCTCGTCCCAGGTCCGGGGATCAGAGAAGTACTTGAAGCAGCTGAGCCCGTAGTAGGACCAGCCGTCGGGGCAGTAGTTTATGTACCTGCCATCTGTTTGGGGAGAGCAGGGATGAGGGACAGCCGGCATCGCAGCCGGGAGAGGAGCGTGGCTCCCTGCTGGCCCCGCTACAGAAGCGGCTGCCCCCCGAGCCGTGGCACTCACCGACTCCGTGCAGGAGCCCCACGCAGCCCAGCAGCAGGAGGGCGAGTCTGGCCGCTGCCGCCATCCTCCTTGCTCCCTGTAAAGGCTCGGGAGGGTCACACAAGGTCCTTTGGGGACAGGGGATGCCACCTGTGCCCAGAGAGTGCAAACCTGCCCCGCTGTGGGCTGAGCAGGGCCCCTTTGAGCTGCCTGCAGGAGATTACAGGCTGTGCCTCCCTCTCTGCTCCCCTGCACGGGTCACTGCCCCATGCCTGCACCCCTCGGCCCAGGCACGGCTTGGAGTCCCCAGCCCACACTGGCAGCAGACTGTCCTGGCCCCATCAGTCCCAGACTCGGCAGGAGGCGTCTGGGAGAGCCAAGCTGCTCTGTGGGGACAAGGGGAGAGTGCTGTAGCGGACACCGGTCGGGGGACCCCATCCCTGCCACGGTGCAGCAGCGGCAATGGCACAAGCAGAGCCGGGGCCGGCGGAGCTGCAGGGACTACGTGCACGGCGGCGTTTTCACGCCCTGAGCTCGTAGCGCTGCCCAGTCTGGGGAGGCAAATCGGCCGCATCAGCGCAGTTCCCCTTTATCTGGGCTAATCCCTGGGCACTGGGGCCAGTTTGCAGACTCAGCTCGTCTTCCCCTCAAAGAAGCAGCGACAAAAGTCAACGCAGAGCTGAAAAATGCATCATCACAGCCTGCCCCATCCAGCGAGGGCAGAGCTCAGCTTCCCCAGCAGCTACCGGGGAGAGGGACCAGCTCCTGTTCGCCCTCCAGCCAGCTCTGAGCATCCCGAGGCCCCAGCTGCCTCTTCCTCACCTGTTGTCCGGAGATGGTGAGGAATAGCGGCTTGTCGCGGGTCACCGGGAGAGGAGAGGAGCGGAGCTGCCCTTTATAGCCTGGTGCTCATCAGCACCTGTGTTTGCCCAACTCAGGTGATTCTCACCATAAAAATCTTACCGCTGACCCCCCTCCATTCCCCCCACTTTGCTGGAAAATTGCCCAGATCTCCACTCTGTTTGCATTTAACGTATCTCCAGAAACAGACAGGAAGAACCTGTCCTAGTTGGTCAATAAACCCCTGCAATTATCACTAATTGCTCCCGCGATACAGATATAATCTTCCAGCCCAGAGCAGCCTGGCACCTGGCAGGGATGCCCACTGGGCGATCCCTGGATTGCCCGGGGGCTGGCGAGAATGAGCCCTGGGGCTGATCCCCCGATCCCGGCCAGAGCATCCCTGCGGCCAGCGGCCGGGCCGTGGGTCCGACCCCCTGGCACTGCCCCTGTCCCCAACCAAAGGATGGCACCCGGCCGGGTCCCGCGCCCTGTCCGGCTCTGCCATGCGTCACTCACACACCACCCTTGTTTGAACTGCCGGGGGATGTTTGCGAGCAGGATGCGGGACGCCGGGATGTGGGAACAGCCTGCAGCCGGTGGTGCCATCAGATAGCGGGGAGGGTGCCCAGCCCTCAGGCCCGGCGGTGACGCAGGGCTTCGTCACTCCGTGTCCCTCCTGGAGGAAGGGGCAACTCCAGCAGCAGCAGCAGCCCCCCACTGCCCCTGCCCCAGGCGGGTCCCTGCAGCCCCGGCCCGGGGAGGCTGCTGCCGGCATGGAGCCACAGAAATGAGCCCCTGGCCCCAGCAGCTGGAGCCCTTCGGCAAGGTCTGGCACAGCCTTCTCTGCCACGGTCCTTGCTTCTTGCCCCGGGGTGTCCTCTGCACCTGCGGGAGGTAGCCGGAGTTCTCCACGTTCCTGCTGCCATCACGCTGCTCTGGAGCGTCACTTTGCTGGCTCCTGATGGACAAAAGCGGCTTTAGAAGATCTTCCTGGCTCCCGCAAAGCTGCCAGCTCCGGCCAATGCCTGGCTCTCCTTCCCCAAAACCCTTGGTGGAGGAGAGGAGCTGCCCTTTAGAGCCGGGTGCTCACCAGCACTAGTGTGACCCAGGAGGCAGCTACCTGCAGAGGATCCAGAGCCAGGGCTGAGCCCTGCTTCTCCCCACATGGAGAGCTTGCTGTCAGGCTCAAGCCATGTACACCCCACGGATCTCCCATGGGCTCTCCTCTGTGGCAGCAGTTGCTGAAACATGCAGCCGGTGAACGCTGCTACACCCACAGGGAGCAGCTCCACGCCAGCGTGCAGAGGCAGGTCTGGCTTCTGCCTCGGGGAGGGAGGAGGATCAGACCCCTCTCCTTCACCCACGCAGCAGCATAGAGCTGCTGCTGCTTGCTAGGCACTCTCTGGGACCCAAGGGGTAAAACCTTCTCGTGTCCAAACACAGCTGCTGCCTGCTATCACTTCGGAAAGAAACAACACCTGCCACACATCAGCTTCCCTGATCAATAGGGGAACCCTGCTGGTGTCCCTGCAAACAGGACTCCACCCCTAATTTATGAAAAACCGTGAAAAAGCTCCCCAAAACAGCCTGAGGCTCCTCCATTGCTCCTCAGTTGGATAAGGGATGCCGCGATTCCCTGCCTGGGTGGTTCAGTTTGGATGCAACACAGCAAGTTTCCACAAGCCCCTGGCCATCCCGGGCTGGGGAAGAGGCAGGAGCAGTCCCGAGGAGACACAGCTTCAAGTCTCAGCCTGAGCACCAGTAAACTCAATGCAGCTGTGCCAGGGGCTCGGCAGAGCTCGCTAAACTTTGGCACAGATGTGCAAGCTATGGGAGAACATGGATGAATGCCTCCC
This sequence comes from Ifrita kowaldi, assembly GCA_013398055.1. Lineage (NCBI taxonomy): Eukaryota > Metazoa > Chordata > Aves > Passeriformes > Cinclosomatidae > Ifrita > Ifrita kowaldi. Next base: position 15,173 of record VZRS01011853.1, read on the forward strand.
GGAGGTTTGGACTCACCCAGCTGGCTCTACCAGGAGATAAAGGAGCTGCACTGTTTGAATATTAAACCCTTAAAATACCCCCAGCAGCTTTAGCCCAGCTTGGCATCATAATTCAGCTACTGGCTCCATCTGAGTCCATAGCGAGAGCTGGAAGACAGCCACGTGAGCACCAGTGGAGCCCAAGGCTTCAGTGGCACCTCCGTGCTCCAAATACAGCACGGCAGCTACTGACAGTTTGTTTTCTGACTGCTCAAGTCAAACTTCAAGCCTGAGGCCAATACAGAGGAGTGGTGATTCCCTGTTTCAGAGGCTGGAGAATCACCCATCTTCATGCTCTTAGTCTGGAGAAATGGAGGCTCAGGGGGGACCTTATCACTCTCTACAACAACCTGAAAGGAAGCTGTAGACAACAGGTGGGGGTTGGTTTCTTCTCCCAGGTAAGAAGCAACAGGATGAGAGGAAATGGGTTCACGTTGCACCACAGGAGGTTTAGAGAGGATATGAGGGGGAATTTTGTCAATGAAAGGATTTGTCAATGATCCAATGATCCAGGCATTGGATCAGGCTGCCCAGAAGGTGGTGGAGTCACCATCCCTGTAATGTTCAAAAACCATCTGTATGTGGCATTTGGGGACATGGTTTAGTGGTGAACACAGCAGCACCAGGTTAAAGGCTGGACTCTATGATCTTAGGGGGCTGTTCCAACCTTAGGGATTCTATGCATCAACTGCTGAGACAAAGCCAGGGAGGGAGGCAGCCTCAGCTCCAGGGACGAGGGTGCTCTTCCCTGCTGGAAGGACAGGAAACAGCCGAGGGAAGCATGCAGGACCTGAGAGAGCGAGTGAATCCTCAGCTCCACTGACCACTGCCCGAACCACCCTCGCTCACCACCTTTCTGAAAGCCACACAAATGCCCCAGCCCCTCCCTGGCTCCCACGGGCAAGCGAGAACTCTTATCCAAAGTGCCTAAGAAAGGGTCCATCCCAGTCCTCCCCATCCTTCCCAGTATGCCCAGCTGCTTGGCTGCCGGTTACTGCTCCCTTCTCAGCTAACCACGAGACCCAAAATCCATCTGCTACACCCACACCAGGCTGCTTCCAGCTCCCTTGGGTGGAGCTAAGTGGTGGGGTTCATGTGGTGCTGAGACAGAGCACCCCTGATTCATTTATAATCCGGTGGCTGTGCCACAGTAGCCAGGAAAACAAATGAAAACAGCAGCACACAGACACTGGGCACATACTTTTTATTCTGGGGATAAAAATTGCTTATACATTTGGCAGCAACTATTTTCATAAAAGACTTTTATAAAAAATGTAAAAATAAGCAAATATTTTCCATTATTAATATAGGAAAATGCTGCTGTGTGAATGGTTACTCTACAACTTACGAGATAAAATACCACCTTAAGGAGATATTATCTTTACAAGTAGTTAAAAAAAAAAAAGAGAAGAAAGGCAGAGGGCCATCATATTAACAGGCCAGGCACGGAACCGGCTTCATTCCACAGAAAGCACTCATCTTGTAAAAGGTAGCCACATATATAAAAAGGCACTTGGTTATTTGGGGCTAACGAGCAAAAGCCCTTTGTTTCTTTAGCATTGATGTAGCAACACTTCATTATTTGCAGTGAAACGTGTACCTGGACAGACCCCCGGGAGGCTGCAGGCCCCTCCCTGGAGGTCTGAGTCGTCTGCAGCTAAACTTCAGAGGCCACGCTGCAGCGAGCGTGCTGGGGAACGCTGTGTGCACCGTGAAAAGCAATAACTTCACACAGAATTAAAAACTTCAGCCCAAAATGATGGCCCCGGGAACCAGCTCCTCCTGAGGCCCTGCCTTCATGTACCATTGAGTGGAATTGGAAAAAAGAAAAAGCAACTTTGACTCTTAATGAGAATGGAAAAAAACACCAGAGACAATACTGTACATGGTAGGGTGTTGGATGGCCTGCTCGGAGGGGAGCAGCCCTCAGTCCTTTGGCAGCAGCCGACAGCCCCGAGCTCTTTGGAAGACGTGTCTGCAGCATTCCCCTGAAGAGGTAGGAGCAAACCATCCCCATGGATGTTCACGGCGGTGGCTGGCTGGTCTGGAGCCCTTCAGAGAAGCGTTACTCTTGCGGACAAAGCAGAAAGAGTGGCTGTTTGTCTAAGGTCAGTGACAGCTGGCTTCCACAACTCCAACACTATCAGGGGAGCCCCAGGACGAACGGCCCCTGCTGTCCCACAGAGCATGTGGGGCACCTCGGCTGGGAAATCTCAACACAGGCTGAAGCTGAGAGCAGAGGACAGCCCCAAACCTGTGAACCAAACTGCAGAAGGCAATGGTTTCTGAGCTATTTGGACTGCTGCCACAGCCCAGCTCCTGGCTTCAGGCACACCACTCCTGCTGCTGGAAGCCTGCTCATCAGTCAGTGCTGCAGCCTCGTGTGCTGGGAGGGGAAGACAAGGCAGCTCCAGCCCAGGGCTGGAGCAAAAGGGACACTTTCCAAAGGGTTGGATGTCATTCCTGATGCAGAAGGACACACACCGTAAACATGTAACCACATGTTTGACGCTTCTTGATACTACCATAAAGAGGCAGCATATGGTATCTGGAGGACAGGACACACAGCCACCCTTGGATGGATGGGAGGGGACTACTGTGCAAGAACGCTGGGAGCTTGTGTTACCAGTTTTTGAAACACTCGTGCTCATCCCAAGAGCTTCCCAAAAGGCCTGTATCAGTTGCAGTGCATCTCTTCTAGCGTGGGAGCCCACGAAGGCAGTCATGGACACTCCTGGCAGGATGGGGGCACGGGGAGGGTAGTGTGTCAAAATGGTCAGGGGTGTCTCAGGGAAGAGACACACAACACTGGAGAGATGTGCCCACGGGCCACCGTGACGGGAAGACCGGGTCAGACCAGCGTTTTCGGGAGGGCAAATAACAACACAAACAACCTAAAAAGACTATATGTATATATAATCTCATAATACCGGGGGAGCAGGCAGTGAGAACGCTAAGGGGTGTTAGTGGGTCTCTATAAGACAAAGACTCTTGAAGAGGAAAGGGTGAAGCTGCGTGACAGGAGGTGTCACTTGACCTGCAGGTGTTTTGGGAGGTCCGGCTCACTTGCTGAACAAGAGTGGACGAGGGAAGGAGGGGGTCTAGGAATGTGGGTGCAGCTCTGAGCTGTGTCAAGACAAGGCAACTTGAACTCGAGGAGAACTAGTAGAAGGTGCTTCAGAGAGAGGTTACGTGGGTAACAGAAGGAGTAACAAAATAAGGATACAAAGCTGGTTTTGGCTAAATTTCTGGAGAAATGACCACAAGATGTATTAAGATGAAGAGCTGTCTCCCCAAAGCAACGGTGGAACATGTTTAAAAGCAGACTGGAGAATCCAGTGCAGACAGCAGTCACATCCAAGGTGCGTGGGAGTTGGTTAGAAATGACCCAGCTGGTCTTCTCCATCACCAGCTTCTACAGTTCTCTGTTTAGCATAAAAGCATACAAGTCTACAGCGACCACAGTCCCTCCAACAAAAGAACATCCTGGGCTCATTAAGACTCTTGGATACTAAAATGGTTCTTCATTTCCATCCTGGAAGACCTTCATGAGTTCTGGAGTCCGCTTTAGTCGGGCTGCACCTTGGGCAGCCTTCAGGCGTACACCTGCATGTTGTTCCGCTGCTGCTCTGTCATGTGAGCGGCCGCTGGCCCGCGCTGGTTGTTACTGGGACTGGTTGCCACGTCAGACCAGTCAGAGGCAGAGTGTGGGGAAGAGCTTGACCACTGGTCTGGAGATTCGGGCGATGGAGTCAGGTACGGGTGCTCCCCTTGTAAGTGCCGGTTGTGGCTAGGAGTCCGTTCTGTGGCCGAGGAGTAGCAGCTGTGCTGGGAGGGAGGCGTGGGATACTTCCCCATCGAGCTCTGGAACTGGTGGTAGGCCGGGAGGACTGTCTGAGCCACCTGCCCGTCCTGCTGAGGGATGGCAGCCATGGAGAACGAGGCGCTGGGCATCTGGGCTAGATCTGGGATCTGGTACATGGAGCTAAGAGGGCCAGCCATGTTCTGAGCGCAGTTTGACTGGGCCTGCTGTGGCAGTGCTTGCTGGTTTATGCTGCCCTTGGGAACCAGCTGGAAAGTCATGATGGGCGGCAAAGACTCCCTGGACACCCCCAGGTGCTTCGCGTCTGCTTGAACCAAGCCGCTCTGCTGAGAAACACTGGGGTGGGCATGCATCACCTGGGGCACCATGCCAAACATCTCGTTGTACTGGGACTCGTTCACCTCCATGCGGTTCATCCACTCGGTGGAGACGTTGCCTGGCCGGAGTCTGCCAAGCCCACTGTTGGGAGGGGTGGTTCTGTGCTGCGAGAGCAGCTGGCTGACAGACGGGAGCACCGTGCTGGACCCACGTCCCAAGGGCTGCATCTCATGGAGGTTGGAGAAGGACATGGTGTGCGCAGCCTGCACCGATGGAGCGGTCAGCAGCGAGCTGGGCGACGAGTGCAGCACCCCTGGTGAGGGCATCACAGGAGAAGAGGTTGGTTCAGAGGCAAAAGCATGGGGCGATTCCAGCGAATCCACCGGTGACAGGGTCACTGAGCTCTCCGAAAACTGCCCTTTGCCCTCGCTGAGGGACTTCTTCCTTCTCCTCTTTGCATCTTTGGTGAGGCTGGTGGGCATGCCTTTGGCATTTGGTTTCCGTGACTTCTTGCTTAGTGAAGCGTGTTTCAGGTTGAGGAAGGACCTGTTGGGGCCACAGATGACTGGGGAGAGGGCAGAGTTCAGCATGGCCCCGGGGTGCCCGGCGGGGCTGTGGGCCACGTTGTACTCATTGAGGAGCTGCACGATGTCGTGGTGCATCCGGTCCTGGGCCACGTCCCGGGGCAGCCGGTCCATGTGATCTGTGATGTCTCGGTTGGCAAAATGGTCCAGCAAGATTTTTGCGGCTTCGAAACTGCCTTCCCGAGCAGCAAGGAAGAGTGGAGTCTCTTCCTGGAAACACAGAGAGTAAATATTTTACCAGCTTCAGTGTGGGGGGACTGACATACAGCTCACAGCCCCTTTCAGTGTGGCAGCCTGGGAAGCACTGCTGAATGCAGTGTCACATTAACAGTCTCCAAGGCCCGCCCACCCTGAGAGGTACCCACTGGAAAAGGCAGATTACACATTACTTCACACACATCAGTGGAGCACAGGCTGAACTATCCCAGCAGGAAGGGCACTATTGTGCCCTGGATGCTTGGAGGAACCATGAAAGCACTTGGTGCCTTTCTCCCATTGCTCCCTTTGAAGGAAAGGTACAAAAGGCTAAAATAGCCCAGTAAGGAACTGCAGCTTGTTGGTAGCTCGAAAATCCATTGAGCAATATATAATAATCCCAAAAAGAAACTTTAGGCAGAGGAGAGAAATCAAGGACTAAGACACAACAAGAACTAACAGTGAAGCTACAGAACATGTGCACAATGCAGACAGTCTGTCAAACAGACGGGCTTGTCCCCCATATCCACCCTGCACTGAGATCCCTGGAAACGTGACAGGACACAACTGCTGTTGTGCTGCCAGATATCTTTCTCTCTGCTAACTGGAATCCAGCTGTTTGACACCAGCAGCACTTCACCTGCTGCTCTCACACACCACTGACTGTGTACTGCATTCCTACCCTGCCAGGAAAGCAGGGCAGCATTGATGCCCAGCACTTGGCCAAACAAGGAAGAGAACTACTCTCCCATATCAGAAACCCTGTAAGATATCCAGCACGTGGGGAGAACTCCAGTCACAGTCCGGCTTTGGAAGACCTGCACTGAGCACCCAGTTTAGACAATCTGAACTTAGTTCAGTACTAACAGCAAAGAGATGCTTTGAGTTAGGAAGCACGGGCTTACTGAGCACGCCCACACTGTACCTTGTTATCCTGCATGTCTCTGTTGGCTCCATTTTTCAGCAGTACTAGTGTTGCTTCCACGTTGTTGACAGCAGCAGCCCAGTGAAGAGCAGATTTACCTGCAGGGAAACCCAACAGCTTCAGTAACAAACCAAGGAGCTATTTGGCTTCTCCTCCAGGATTGTTTAACCAAGCCACTGCGTGGCAGCCTGTAGTTTATTACAGCTGGGGGACTTTGCAGGAGAGTCCAGTGTGTGATTTAGCTACAGAATTCATGAACAGCCCCCACTCTGGGAGAGCAGAACCCACCCCTCCCTGCTCACACCATGCCAAATATTTGCCCAGCCTGGTACGTGGTGTCCACATTACCGTGGTCGTCCACGGCGTTCACATCAGCCTGGCAATTAATGAGCTCGGCCACCATCCCTTCCACAGCCAGACGTGCAGCCAGAATTAATGGGGTCGTCCCATCATTCATCCGAGCATCCAGGTCTGTCACTCTGTTACGGATCAGGATCTGGACAACAGGGGAAGACAGATTTTTTTTCAATACCAAAATTGAGGATTTGGCAGAATCTCAAGAGAAATTTTACAATGACACAGCAGCCTGAGCACTGAAACCCAAGGACCCAGAAAACAGGTGACAGAGGCAAACAGACCAAATAAATACATCACAAAGATGATTTATGCATGCTGAGTTCTTCAAGCTATGAATACCCGAGGAAACTGGATGTAAAATAGCTCTGCCTGGCCACCACACTGTGGAAGGCAGGAGACCAGGGCTGTGAGTGGACAGAGCACAGCTTGGACAGGCTCCTATAAATACAGAGCCCAGAGTTGTCCAATGGCCATACCTGGAAGACCCCCTGGGCATCAGCAGCCACAGCTGCGTGCAGGGGCGTCCGTCCCATGTTGTCCCGAGCATTGGCATCCGCCCCGGCATCCAGGAGCCGCTTGGCAGCGTCAGCTCTGGAGTAACGGGCTGCCAGGTGCAGAGCCATCTCCCCTGTGCGGTCTGTCTGTGCCTGCAGGTTGGCTCCCTGGTAGATCAAATCCGTGATGATGTTTGCTGAGGAGTCTTCCCCGTCCTCGTCATCCTCGCTGATGTCGGAGCCACCCGCACGCAGAGATGCCAACATCAGCGGAGTACATCCATCTGCAGTGGGGGAGATGGTGATATAGTAACCTGGCAGTGAAGCAAAGGCATGGAAACCTTCCCACAATCCCTCCCCCTTGAGCACCTACAGCTACAGACAATCCCTCCAGTTGCTTTAATCCAGACCTGTTCTCTTTTCTTAAAGCCCAACAGAGTTAGCGAGTTTTTACTTCCAAGCAGGACATTAGTACCTACTGCAACTCCAAAAGAACTTAAGTATTCCTCTAAAGACTAAGATCATTGTAAGACAAAAAAAACTTTGCTGCTGAAGTGGAAAACTTCCACAAAAAGTAAAGGCTAGATGAATTCCAAAAGAGAAGCAAGGTCTATAAAAATCAAATTCGTCTGACAACTAAGTGTAACTGTTCATACAGATGTTCTGATCACATCCCTGAGGAAAAGAAACAGTTGAAGGAAAAATTATTGAACAACTAGCCACTGATTATTGGTGACATTGGTGACATTCACGTTGGATATTAACCTGAAGTGAAATGCAGACAAAAGCCTTCCTATCTACAGCAAGGTTATCACGAGAAGGACCGTGAAGCTGTGACAGTCAAGCACTCAAAGCTGACAAAAGCCCCAGGATGAATACTCTCACACAGTCTGAGTACTGTAGGAGATACTGGTCTTACTCTCCTCAAGCCTCTAGTGACGGGCTCGCACTGATGGGACGTCCACAAAGGCTAGTCACACTTGTCCAATCAGGATCCCTGCACTGTCAGTGGAAAGAGAAAGGCTCCTCCAAACCTCTAATTTAACTTATCTCCCTTGGATGAATCTCCCTCTCTGCTGATCAGAGAGAACAGTGCACGAAGACCACCTCACGCTGCTGACTTTTCACCCTTCTTAATACCCTCCTTGATGCAGGATAATTAAGATTTAAAACATCTCCACCTATTTTCAGCAACCCGTAAAAATGCCAAGTGCTTCAGTTTCAGCAGCCTCTGAACACTACGTGATATTCGCTAAAACCCAAAGACTGCAGCTGCAGACACTGATGCTTCCTCACTGGTTTTACTGCTTTACTGCATACCCTTCAGAGGCACCTGGAACGTAAGAGGGACTGGGATGGCAGCAGAAGTGAACCACAATCTGTGCTGATCGCTCCACTGGGGCTTACTAGCAGACTTACAAGACAATCTTTTCAGCAAGTACCTGATTTATCCCATGGGCAAGCAGGGGACAAACAACAGCTTCTCTGCCTGCACAGCTCTCAATCAGTGCAATGGTATCTCCTACTGAAAGTAACAGACAGAGCTCTAATGCCCTGCTCCCATTTCCCAACTTCTGATCACTGAGCCTTCCTGGCTCTCTGCTTCAGGACAGTTCCAAAACTTTCCAGAAATCTACGGTTCCAGCCGGGGCACAGCGAGGAGCAGGCTCTGCCCGGGCTCCAGCAGCATGCACGCTCCTCCTAGTGGCTCACCAGCACAGGACACACAGCCTTCCACCCGGCTCCTTTCCCAGGATTTGCTGGACGGCACAAAGTGTTGACGTATGGGCCCGGGTTCAGTTCCAAGATCCAGTCCTGTCTGTAGACCCTCTCTCCTGCCCTCCAAAGCTATACCTCCTTTTGTGCTTCTCCCTCCCACTGCTGGCTCTGCTCCCTTGTCCCAAATGAACACTCCTCAGTATTCCAGTCAGGCTGTGGTCTCCTCCGTACTGCCACAACACAAAGAGCAGAGAGACAGAGCACAGAAAGGAGCTTTCCTTTCCTCCAGCACCACAGCTCTGGGAAAAACCATTTGCAGGATAGGTCTGGCTTGCTCAATCACTGCAGTTGTCCTGGACAATCGTGCCTAGCTGCTCCACAGGGACACAGCTACAGCACAGCATTAAATCCTAGGAATAATTAGCTGCCACCCTCCACAAAGTTTCTCAGGTACGTGCAGCTCTTTTCAGAGCCTTGCAAGTTAGCCACACACGGTTGGTTTTATGAGGCTAGCAAAAGCACATCCAGCTAGACAGTCACAATTAAGTGCTTGATGGACTACTAGAGAAAAAAAAAAAGCTGTGGACACAATGTCTTTTTTCCTCCTTCCAGCTTGTTCTCTCAAAGAGCTGGAAAAGAACCCAAAAACATCCAGCTGGAGGCAGACACCCAGCATGGAAAATTCCAGTCTAAACCACTGAAGTTTTAGTAATTGAAAAAAAAGAGGGGCATATAATAGGGACAGTTCATCAATTTTAATTATAGGTGGTGTTACCAGTTATGCCTATAATTGCATTTCCCTGGTTACACACTCACAATAACTCCAGTGAAAAGAATGTCCTCACTGCTCTGGGGGACACAGTAAAAGAATAGCATGGGGAGACAAAGGTGGTGGCAGCATTTTACGAAAACTCTTCTGTTTGCTGTCTTTCAGTAGGACAGCCCCTGAGTACATGTAAAATGCAGAGTGAGATAGCAAAGTCAGAAGTTCACCAGACAGGTACACCGGAAGGTCAGGCACAATGTACTGAAAGCTGGGATGTAAGGAACCCACAGCCAAAATCTATTTGCAATGCTTCTGGAGGACACTGGAGCTCCTGGATCCCTCTAAATTTGAGAGACTGCAGAGGGTGCTGGGTTAAGAGACGGAACAAACCCTTGGTATACCGAGGTGTTTCTCCTCTCTCTAGAAGAGATCTCTACTGTTCAACCTGCACCTGCAGCTAGGATCTAACTCACCCAGCTTCAGATGGCTCCAGCCCAGACACTGGCACTCAAGTCATTCAGCCTGAACACCCTTTGTAATTAATTAAGGGCAACAAAGCATTACTGGGGTGTGAACCCTCCAGTCCTCAGACTTCTTGGGACAGAGGGGAACTACCTCTCAGAAGGACCCATTTCTTCCATCTGCCTGCAAAAGTGAGGGTGGCCAGGGCAGGGAAACAGCCACGTTAACTGTGAGGAATCCTACCCCTTCTTACTAACCTGTTATTCCAACATCTCTCAGACTTTTAAAATTATTTCTGCCCCTGACAGCTGCTTGCTTCTGATGCCACAGAGAGAAATAAGTTAGAGCAGCTTGCTGCAAGCTTCACAATTGTATCTGGATGGCAGGAAAACTACTCACAGGTCAGTATTATTTCACTGCTGTTGTTGGACAAAGCTTTGGGTGAACATGAAAATAAGCAGTCTAGAGTCTTAAGAACATTACTGCCTGTACTTGGAAAGCTTTTACCCTGCCACACAACTAGAAGATTCAATAGGGGAAATAAAGAAAAGCTTAAATTTGGCAGAAACTGATGGTTTATGTTCTCACACTCGTTACACAAAAATCCCTCCTTCTCTTTGCATTTAGGAGAGCTAACGGGTCAATGAGCAGAAAAAACAATAGAAAGGAACTGAGAGAATGGGTCCAGTCATCCTTACATTGCATGGAAATATTCCCACAAAACTCAATAAAAAAAGGAATCGCAGCAATATCATCAGCATCACCTCTCTGCACATGAACAAGAGCCATGTTTGCAGCTCTTCTAACCAGAATAAAGTTCTTGGTCAACTGTCTCCTCTCAGAACCCAGAGACCAATTATTACCAGATGACCCACCCAGTCCCTTACCAGCTTATACAGCTTTAGTACTACACTCACAAAAAGCAGGAGAGGGTTCCCAGGGCATCTAGTCATTCGGGACTGAGGGAGAGCAAGCCTGTCTGCATGTTAAAGAAACCTTCAAAGTCCACAGTTCTGTTATGAATTCAATGAGTTGATCATCATAAGCTGAAGATATAAATCAAGGAATAAAAAAAATCATGAACAATCTTGTTGCATTGCTGCTCTGTTCCACGACAGACACCTCACACGCTGCTAGTGAGGGTAGACTGTCTGCCAAAGTCATCTTATTCAGGAAAAGGCCATCAGTTGCTTCCACAACTGATAACAGACACCTCATAGAATCTGCTAAGTTGGTCCTTAGAAAAGTCTGGCATAGATCTCTGCAGTGATCCAGGTGGAGAAACTGGGGGTTACCTCCAGCACAATTATGCATTCAGAATTTCTGACAATATCACTTAGGTCCACACTGTTATAAATGAGATTCTACAGGTGTTTGCTAAGCGAACTCTTTTTTTCCTGGCTGCATGATATTCCATGTGCTACAGACCATGGTTTAACCTCTCCAGCTTTCTTTTCCGGAGTGCACCCTGTGCTTTCCTTGAGAACCATAACATTTCTGCTGGTGTTCCTGCATACTCCATTTAATTTTGAACATTAGCAGCCCCAACCATTGGAGACGGGGGGGGGTTGGTGGGTGACTGGCAGGACACACAGACACTCTGAGTACTGACCTGGCCCTCTGACATTGACATCCAGAACATCCACTTCTTGATCTGCCTGAGGGGGTGTGAGGGCAAGTGAGGTGCTCCCGCAGACGTCTGCTGCCTCCAGGTGTTGCTGTGTCCACTGGCGCTGGTCTATCTGCTCATCACCTTCTGGCAGCAAGGCCTGGTCCTCAGCCTGGGCACAGGAAACAAGCAGTTCCTTCAAAATACCCATCACGTGGCCAAAGATACTGGAAGTCGTCAGGGTGTTCTTAGTTTTGGCAGGGTTTCTTGGGGTTTGGGTGGGGATTTTTGTTGTGTTTTGGTATTTTGTTTGCTTTCTCGTTGTTTTAGGGGGTTTTGTTTTCTTTTAAGCTAATGGTGGTCTCCATTTGCTTCTGCTTGGCATTCTCAGCTTTCATACTCCCACCATACATTATCAGGCCTGAACTGCAGAACATTACATTAACCTTCTTGTCCCTTTTGCTGCAGTAGGGAGGGGACATTGGAACAGAAGGTACTTTCTCTACTTTCTCCACCAGCCTGTGGTGGCAGTGTTAACCCGAGGATTTGCTCCTCAGATACCATTAATAATATATTACAAATCCCCAGGCCAAGGGAGGTTTTGAGCAAGGGAAGCTAATGCAGATGTTTGTCTCACTAGCAGTTTCAGATGGTATTTAAGTCTTGGAGCTCCTTACCTTAGCTCTCTTTGGCTGAGGCCCACCATCACCTGCCCAGTGCTCGGTTGTCCCAGGATCGGCCAGGTTACCCTCTGGTATCTGGACTGACAGATTTCTGACAAACAAGGGAGACATATCACATTGCAGGCTGAGCAGGTGCAACTTCTGCTACTTACCCTGCAGAGACTAACAGCAGGCTGCTTGTAAGTCTGGTAGCTTACAAACAGAAGGACCAAGAAATTACAAATTTCAGGCAGCCAACCGTGGCATTAAATGCACTTAGAACTGCAAAGTTGTTTAATTCAGTGGCAAGCCAAAACTGCATAAAACTTTTGAAACTTGCCATTATTTCTGAGTCACATTTTTGATGCATTGAGCTAGACATATTAGAAGTGTGTTGTCATCTATCAACCTAAAAATGTCTCACCTATTCCAGGAAAAAATTATGCAAACAGTACCCGGCTGCTGATCTATACTGCTCAGTGTCAGAAAACCAAACAAAACCAGGAGATCAGATTCCTCACTGGCATTTTATACATTACAGTTAATTAAAATTCTTCTGTCTAAAACAGGTGTTTTTAAATTTAGAGGAATAGCCTGAGAAGTCCTATCTTAAAAGGAAGCTTTCTCTATGGAGTTAAATGCCTTTGATGAAACATATATCAGCCACATTCTCAAAATCCTCTAAGCCACTAATAAACAGAACACCAGTGACCTAAATGCAAACTCACTTGAGTCCAACAGCATCTTCCCCAACGGGTTCTCTGCGTTTATGGTTACTGGGATCCCTGCGCAGGATAAATCCCTCTGGGAGCCACAGAGAACCATGTTTGCGCTTACGCTTCGCCATCATCACACCCAGGAGAAGGATTAGCAGGATGATCAAAGCTGCCACAGCAAGCAGGTAAAGCAGCTGGGTCTTTGGTGGTAACAAGGGCTCACCTAAAAAATTCCAGTTAAAATACAGAGTGGTTAACAAAGTGGAGACAATCTCCAATCTACAGACTCTCTTTTCTCACAGTCCTTCCCACAGGGAGCATGTCGTCTCTACAGAGAGTTTAAGCTTCACTGAGACTGTTTTATGCACATATCTCTTCTTTTTGGCCTCTCTTGGTGTGGTTTTTCAAAGCATTTTTTGAATATATGGCTGCTGAACCAAAGACCTTGCTCCTTCCTCCAGCTACCCTCAGCACAGAGATGATCTACATGAAGATACAAGTGTGACCCAACTAGGAAAAGCAATAATGCCAATCTAGTACAAGTTTGCAGCTGAGCCTCAGACTGAAGGAGAGGGAGCAGAAATCAGAGATTACATATTGCTGGAGGAGAAAACATCTGGTAGACTGGACTGAGGAATGCCTCCCAGCCTTTCTCTCTAAATGGCACCTTTTCCATTGAATTCATGGCTTAAAGCACATGAATGGTTTTAGTGCAGAGATCACCACTGCGGTGCTGTAGCACGAGAGATTACTGATTCTACAAGTGTTAAAATGACTGCGCTCTTAATTAAATGTCCTATCTTACTAACCAGATGTCCCCTCTGTGCACTTTGCACAAACATACCCCTATAATTGGGGACAACCAAGTTAGCTTCCAGAAACCATACTGAACAGCAAGACACAAGAAGATGACGATCAATAATCTGAATATTTTGCAAGCCCAAGTCTGATGACTGCCTCTCTCCATAAGCACTTTTTCCTCTGCAATTACTCACTTTGGACAGACACGAAAGGATAGGGCAACATGCCCTTGATGGCCTGAGCAGCTAAGAGAGCTGCAGCAGCTTCTGTGTTGTGAAAGCATTGCTCTGAATCCTCTGCACACTGGCGGTTGTCAATCTCCAGGAACACCTTGGTGCTGCAGAGACACAGTAAGAGGGCACAGAAGTCAGTGACAGAAACTTAGGCCAAAGCACTAGGTTAAACTGCAGCAGCCTTTTACGTTAATCCTTCTACCCCAACACTGAACCAGGCAGTTGCAATTGTGTTACATTTTCCCATTTAGAAAACAATCTACAGCCCTAGAAAGTCTAGAATGCCTCACACAACTACAAGCAAGAGTTACCAGCACAATAAGGCCAGCAGGAGACAAAGTGATCCACTCACCCAATGACCTCTTGCTCCAGTTCTCTGTGCTTGCGAACGACCACGAGCGATCGACGGCTCCGCGCTGCTGATTTCTCCCCATAGTATGGGAATACCATGGGGTTCCCCTGGGAGTCCAGCTTAATCCTCAGGTTGGTGTGCAGCAGCGTTCCCAGAGTGCGCAGGAAGCTGCGGACATCCCCCAGCAGCTCGTCAGGGGGCATCAGGACCACGATGATCAGGGTGCCTTCTGCCAGCTTCTCGGCCTTGTCCCCAGCGCAGTCCAGGCCGTCCCAGCCGCACTCCTCGCTGTTGCAGCCCTGGTCACAGCGCCCGTCTGCGTAGTGATCTGCGCAGTACTTGTCATACCTGCAGCAGTGAGAGGGTTACAGGCAGCACGCAGGACTGACACTCTGCACAGCATACCTGCAGTCTAGGGGCCCAGGTTTTACACTCTTTGTTGTCATTTGAGGCAAAATAACATTCATGATCAGGATATAAGGAGAAGAAATACAACCCCAGGATAAGCTTGGAGCCTGAAAGAGTTAAAACAGGAAGCACAGAACACCTCAAGAACCCATGATATAATTCTGGAAAAAGTGTAGGAGAACTGCTTATTCTGTTTACTAAGATATCTAACACCTCCTGCCTCACCAAGGGAGAACCATCACTGCAAAGTTATAGCATTTGTCACAAATAACTGAAGAGAAAGAAGCGCCACTACAAACAAGCCAGAAAACACATTCAGAGGTAGCAAACACAGCTGGGATTAAAATACAGATATTGCTGGTGTGGAGCAAAATTCAGGATAGCAGGCAGTACTATTAAGATCTAGTACAAGGCAAAATGCCTCCTATTTACATTTCCAGGGAAAGCAGGGCACATCCATCAAGCAGGTTAACACATTACCATTGTTCAGGTTATCGACTTAGTGCACAGCACACAAATTCCAAAAAGAGACGAGACGTACACAAAGCAGCAGAAACTCCTTGATGCCAAACTTTCAGCAAGAAACAATGGAAGAGAAGGGAGCAGCAGGCAGGAGCTATGTTAGTCACACAGAGAAAATGTTCTCAGCATCGAGCCTTACTTGCATGTCCTGCTATTTTGCTGACACTCAAAGTTGTCAAACAGGCACTCGGGCGTGTTGCAGAACTCGTCACACTGTCCATTGAAAAGCATCCAGCAGCGCAGCGAGGAGGAGCAGTTGGCCCAAGGATCCTCCATTGTCAGGGAGCAGTCGCCTCCGTCCCACTGGCACGCATGAGTGTTGCAGTCTTCATCACAATAGCCATCCCTGGCTTTTTCTGCACACTGGGAATCCAGACATCCTCGCGGCTCCGGGCTGAAAGTCACGGGCTGTTCACAGTGGCTGCCCTGGGTGTGAACAGGGCACTGACAGTAATAGTAAGGCGGCTGAGAATGAGGGTGGCAGCTACCCCCATTCTGGCAGGGGGCACTGGCACAACCCGGGTTTGTCTGGCATTCCTCTCCCACAGACAGCTTGGGGCAATAGCACCGTGGACCAGAAGATGTTTGGATGCACTGCTCCCCCTTCTTGCATTTCACTTGCCCGCAAGTACTGTGGCTGCTGAACTCACATTTTGCTCCAGAATAACCCTATGGGGTGGAAAAAAAAGGCAAAACAATCAGTCTCACAAACTTATTCTTCAACACTCTGAGGACTGAAGGCAAGGCATCATGGGCAAATCCTTTCTCCCCTGTAACTCCTCTAAACTCATTGCAGGAGCCATGACTTTCTGGACCTAACCTCATAGATAAACTAGGAAATCACAAGGCTCTGTTACATTTTGAAAACAGCCTAGAGGAGCCACAAACGAGGTGAATCTTGCAGTAAGCACAGAAAACACAGGATTGCAAAAAACCAGTTGTCATTTAATGCTCGGTTTAAGACAAAAAAGCCAGCTATGACACTTCAAGACCATACTTGTTTGGGGTAACAACAGGCAGCATCACTCTCCTAGGGCACCTGGAAGCCCTGGGTTTCCCTGCTAAGTAGATAAAGTAAGGGATGTGGGTAAAGAGTGTTCAATCTTCACCTACAGTGAACCAGTGAGAATCTAGCCAGAGAGCTCTGGAGCTGAGGCAGGCAGTGCAGTGTGAGGACACGGTGCTTACCGGAGGACACTGGCAGATGAAGCCGTCGGGCATGTTGCTGGCGACAGCGCAGGTACCGCCGTTCTGACAAGGCTTCTGGGGACACACGTCTATCACACTCTCACAGTGACGACCTGAGGGGGAGGCACAGGGACAGGAGAGCAGAGAAATGTGTGTGTGCTCACTCCAAAAAGCCACCACAAAGCAAAACACTCCTGTGAATAACCAGCGAGCTGAGCACTCCAGTGAGACTTTTCCCTCCAAAAAGGGAGGGAGCATCTCTTTGTATAGCACATGGTCTCTGTGTAGCTGCCTAAGCAGTGAAAGAGGAAGGCACAACCCCAGAATCCACAAGGTGTATTTGGAGACAGCTGGTCTTGTCTGCCTCCTCAAGAACACACACAACACAGCACAAAATCAGAATTTGCTACTGTCACTTCCAAGTCAGCCAGGCACAGAGGCTGAAAGTGATGTACCACACCAGTTTGGGGGTTCCTAAGACTTTACTTTTTAGGAGATGCTCAGTGAGTCCAAGGGCAAATCACACTGTAACATGAATGAACAAGCCTCAGCACCAGATGCACCACGAGTGAACAGGAGAACCAAGCAGAGTCTCCTCAGACTGATCAGCCAGACAGAGGCCTTACTGCAGTGACCAGCTTTGCAGCAGCTCCCAAAGTCAAACTGACACCAGACTTCTAAAAGATGGGGATGACCTAAGCATGACTGGGACACCCTAGGAAAACATTAACAGAAGTCTCCAGACATGTGCAGCCAAGACTTTGCAGACAGGGCAGGATGGCCCACAGAGTCCTGGCACCCTACCAGTGACAGACCACAGCAAAGCCACCTCATCCCCTCCCAGGCAGAAGGGTCAATGTGGAATGTGCAGAAGAAAGACAGCTAGAGGAGGAAGCAGGCTCCCCCTCTGTGCCTAACATTTCCAGACAGACTTCATGTCTGAGAGACAGCAGCTCTCCCTGCTCTTCCTGGGGTGCAGCAGGCCTGCACTCCCCACACCACAAGTTCCAGCAACCCTTCCATGAGGGTCAGAAGCTACATGAAGCATAATTCGTAAAAGCAACCTTAACAGACAGGCTTAAAATAAACCCATCTGATGGCCTGCACCAGTGTCCCACCAGCTCCACTTCCCTCATACATCACTCATTCAGGAACTTCTTTTGGCAATCTAAGTAATGCATTCAAAAACTACTACATGAACTCTTCAAATGTATGTCTTTGTGATTTCTTTGCATCTGAAACTCACAAATTTAGTGGAAAAATCACAGCATCTTTAAATTTTAAGAAAAAATAAGAATAAAAACTGCTGGTAAATCATGCAGGGAAGGCCACTGGTAAGCAGGGAAAGTAAAAGGTTTTAATGGAGGAGAACTGAACGCATAAGAAGTCAAACTGACATGGAAAATGGAAAGCTGAAAGTTAAAACACATCTGGAGACTATTAGACCAAACTTAAGCCCAGTGGGAGGCAGAAAGCAGAATAGCAGCAATACTAACAAAGAAGAGATCTAGAGAGAGTGAGACATAAGCCTGCACAGCATGAAGTTCTTGCAAAGTTGTGATTCAGAGTAGGATTGTGGAAGGATCACCAAGCTAAGAATGCACAGCCTGTCTATGCACAGAACACTCCATCCTGACCACATCACCAAGGAGGAAAAGCAGCAAGGAGTAGAAAAGGAGGCTAAAAGCTAATTATGATATCATGACACTGATTGATAGAGAAAACCCACATGCTGCTTTGCAAAAGGAAAAGCCATGGAGAAGCTGACACATGAACTGTTGCACTTTCAATACTAGAAATGTGAAATTAGGAAGGCAAGAAAAGTAACACAGGGAAAGAAAAGTCCTGGAAGCCAAGTCTCTCAGGAGATTCCTTTGTCTGAGACAGCTCTGGAAGCCAAATTTCTTAGAAGGTTTAAAAGAAAGGCTGGTTTAAAAATTGAGACGTGTTGTAGAGAAACAGTCAGACATTGTGAAGAGCAGTGACTAGATAACACCACAGCCAGAAAGGCAAAGAAGTACCATTTCTAAAGATACTGCTATGAAATTGGAAGCATGTTTATGACTACTCACCAGTGAAGGCACTGCGACAGATGCACCTATAATCATTTGTCAGCTGGACACAGTCCAGGCTCCCTCGAGGGTTGCAAGGATTGGAGAGGCACTCGTTGATATCCCCCTCGCAGCGCTCTCCTGCAAAGCCTTGAGGACAGAGGCAGCTGTAGCCCCCGATCTGGTCAATGCACTGCCCTCCATTGAAGCAGCGCGGAACGCCCGAGTCTGAAATGCAGTCATCAACATTCTCCTCACAGAGACGGCCTGTCAACACAGGAAAGAGTGACAGCTTGAGGATACAGTGCCATGGCTGCCTTTTCTACACTGCTCATCAAGTTTTAAGGCCATGTCACACACAGTCCCTGAAATAAGCAGGTAAAGATCCCAGCTTAATACACTCCATACCCTCTGCAGACAGCCAGCTTCAGAGCAGGCTTAGGGTACGTGTGTTTTACATCCAGGCTGTCCTCAATGCTAGGCCATACTGGTATTTAGCAGCTTTCATACTTGACTTAATTTAAGGGCATAATTAAAAACACCAAACCAAATGCAGCCCAAAAAAGATGCACTTAATTTAGGCCTGAGACTGAACAGAGCCCGGGAGGCCCGTGCTGTCCTTGAAAGGCTGCGAGCTGCCACCAGGCCCTGCACTTCAGGCAATCCTGGAACTGGGCAAAGAGCATTTGTAGCAACAGCATTAAAACAAGCAACAACAAACCAACAGAAAAGCAGCTCTGATAAAACACTGATTCCTCCATTCTGGCTTCTGGGGACCTACAGTGAACCCCCACCACCAGCCAGGGAGGGCAATTTCTTCTCCTCCCTGTGGGATTTCCTTTCAAGGGGCAAGGTCTGGTTCTGCCTTCACTGCACGGTACAACAGAGGCAAGGGGACAGAGAGGGAAAGCTGAGCAAGTAGTTTTGTCTGTTATCACTGTTGTTCCAACCACAGCAAGTAAAATCATTCACCTAAATATGGAGGATGCTTATACTGGCATCAGTAAAGTATTAATTTCAAACTGGGCCAGGACAAAAGCTTTACTGTCCTAAATAATTGTATCAAATCTCCTCCAATTTGTTTCATTTACAAAAAAAAAATAAATTGTCACATCCTGAAAGTAATTAATCTCAACAAAAAAAGACTGAAGGATTAAAAGCCATACACTCAGAACCTCTCAAAGGAGGGTGGGGGATTTAGTGGAATACAGAAATTCTGGCAATGCAGATATTGGTACATAAATACACTCTTGGATGTAGAGACCTAAAAAGCAGGTTTGTTTCTGGTTTTGTTTTATTGCACTTTTTTTGCCTTTTTTTTAACTGAAGAATAATATTAAGAACAATACATGAAGAATTGGTAGTGCAATGATTTACAATGAAATAAACACCTATCCAGAATGGGGAGAGGTGCTGAGAGCCACACTAAAGTGATTGAACTGGCAATATGCATGGGCAGGAGGCAAATATATTATTTTACAATTGTACTTATATTTACTTCATGAACCAAGAATTTAGCTCTATCTGATGTCTGAAGATTTCACCTACGTTGAGATGACACAATTCAGAAAGAAAAAGCTCAGAGGAATGTAAAATTTTTAACCGATTTGAGAAATTAGCTTAAAAAAAGAACATAAAGTGAGAAAGCATTCACTGACGGGTTAAAATGTGAAATCCTGAATATTTTCAAAGGTAGAAGCCAGGTTTGTAGGTCAGATATAACAGGGAAGACTAGGTTTCAAGAAACATGAGAATAAACAGGCTGTGGAACCATGCTTACTGAAAACCACTGATATAAACTATGGACTACGTTTTTTTTTTCTCTCTAAGGAGCTTTTAATAAAAGAGCTTGAATTTGCTGAAATAGTTTAAGGTAGCCTAGAGTCACTCAACTTCTTTTCCACAAAAGACTCCAGGACAGAGGACAATGAAGGGCAAAAATTTAAGCAAGTAAAGGACATTGGAAATTATGCAAAAACCAAGAAAGTTTACTATTTATTTCATAGCACCTTAGCCAAGAAGAAACCTTGGATTTACTATATCGAAACAGAGAGACCTTAACAGCAATCTCATGCATCCACATTGCCAAAGACAGATCATACATTCCCAAGGGACCCTGCCACGACCTATTCCTTTTAATTTTTTTCTTTTAAAGTGGGGGGAAAAAGCAGCATTTATTTTTAAAGAGAAAATATGTATCTCAAGGGATTCAGTGTACTTTGGGAACATTCTTCAAAGAACATAATGCGTTCCCTTTAGACTGTGTCTCATGAAGCCAGTAGTCAGAGAGGAAAATTCCCTCTTGTAACATTGACTTAATTGCTGAGCTTCATACCCCGAGTTCCTGGTGGGCAGGAGCACTTGAAATGATTGACGAGGTCGATGCACGTCCCTCCATTCTGGCAGGGCTGGAACTGGCACTCATCCACTTCATATTCGCAGTTGACACCCTGGTATCCAGCCACACACTGCCAGCAAAGAAATAAGTGTGAATACTCTTCTAACAGATACATTAGCAGACATCTCAGAAAGGCTAACACAGACAGGAGGAGCCTCTCAGTGGGGCAGATTAGGACTGCCTTTGTAGCTGAACAACTGCAAGTGATTTCAAGGGCAGCACAGCCAGCAGCTTAAGCACACAACTCGACTGTGTGACACTCAACAGCACACTGCAAATTTGAATTTGAGTGATTTGACTGCTGCAAAACAGAGCAGATCAAATCCTGATACCTTCTAGCACTGAAACTGGCTTAGTAGTTTTCGTTTAAGGTTTACATAAAATTCATTCTTTTCCTCTGGGCATGGGCTTCCAAGGTGTTGTGCCATTCTGAAAAGCTTAGGAAGGTGGATATACCATAATCTCATGGTCTACACTGCTCTCTGCATCAGCTGTAGGAAACAGAAACCAGTGGAATGCACTTCCCACCCTGAGAGGCAAGGAATACTTGGCCCATCCAATATGGAAAATACAATATTCCTTTAATACATTTTACAAATATTTTAATATAAACCACACCTCAGGCAAAAAGTCTTTGCAGATAAGACCCCCCTCTCCAATGACACAAAGAGTTCAAATGCACATCAACTACAGCTCCTTCCAATCACACCTCTTAATTCAGTCTTAAGAACCTCTCAGGAGCGCTGTTTCTGCTACAGTCAAATTAAAAATTCCTTCCAGGTGCAGGTTGTTTTTATCCCCTCTTTGAAGGTACTCTACCACTTGCATGTGTTTCTGGTTGCTTCTGATTCCTCTGTATCACTATGCCCTAATATTTAGGCCTCTTCCTAGCAAGCCCCCCAGCATTACCTCGCACTGGTATCCACCCAGGTGATCCCGGCAGGTGGCTCCGTTCTGGCAGGGGCTGGACTCGCACTCATCCAGCTGCACCTCGCAGTAACTGCCCGTGTAACCCACCTGGCACTGGCAGTGGTGGGTGTTTCCCACGTTGAGGCAGTGACCAGAGTGCTGGCACAGCTGGTCCACTGGGACTCCTGAAACAAAGTTAAAATCAAGTGAGCAAACACATAAAACGCACTTGCTGCCAGTGCTGGCAGCTCAGCCAGGAATGGATAGGGGTAGGTCCAACAAATTGAAAAGTTGAAACTTAAAAATTACAAAGTTACTCCTTAAATTACAGTGGATCAGAACCAAAACTGGCTTACAAATGAAGTCACTGCTCTGTCCTCTTCAGATCATTGGATTCAACACCGGCATGAAGTATTTGTACTGCTGTGTTACTTTATCACTGGCTGATGAATACACATGTGAATTACTATTGCTGCTGTACAAAGGTTCAATGTTTGTACCTAGAATGTCCCCAAAAAGTATGGGAGCTTGACACCTTTCTCCTTTAACACTGAACCTGCTTGTCTGGATTTCCTGGACAAAAATGGCACGACACTGTCCATCTGCCTGCCAGGAACAAGCCATGTTCCTGGACAAAATTCACTCAAAAACCAAATCTTTTACATATACATCATCTAAAGTAGAAAATTACTACTTTGAGGGGCCATGGTATAACCTATAAGGCTAAACAGTGCACTTAGTAATTCGTATTCTCTGCAAAAACACTTATCATTAGTTACAAGATGCCTTTCTTGTACAAGGATGACACATCTTAAACCTGGCTTATCTGGGATTTAGCAGAAAAGCATGAAGAGCTGATGCATTTTCCAAAAAGGCAGTCCATGTAAAACAGTACTACTGAAACTCTGAGACCTCATAAAATATTTAATTCTTCCTTTCTGATATGTTTGTGATGGGGAGAATCAAGAAAGCCTCGACTCCCAAATACATACTTGCAGAGAGTATTTCACTTGAGAAGTGACCATCATTAACCACCTAGAGGCAAAGCTCTCCAGGATGTCCACAGGCACAGAGGGGAAGGAGATGCATGGGGAAATGTTTTCAGTTAAAGCCCAAAGGATGCTGATTTACCTCTCTGTGAAGCTGCCACTTGACACGAGACGCTGGGCACATCGCAGTAAGCGCCAGTCCAGCCGGGTGGACAGACACACCGAGTCTGGGCCAGAGTCTGGACACATGTGCCTTTGTTCTTACAGGGAGACTTGCTGCACAGATCCATAAGTGACTGCAGAGAGAAAAAACACCCACATGAAATGTGGCAAATGCAATAGGAAACACCACTCAGAGAACAAGTTCAAGATGCAAAGCAAGGGACCTCTGTAATACTGGCTCCCTGTAGTACTGGGAAGAGTAGGACAGTACTTCCCAAGTCTAAGCCAGGTATGTTACTGACAGTCTCATAAGCCTAGGAAAGTGCAAGTGTACAGAGGAGTAAACCCCAGACGGCAGCATTATTTCAAAATTTTCACCTTTACCATAAAGGTGGATCTTTGGCTGGCTTAGTTTGAGAAAATCT
Organism: Ifrita kowaldi; assembly: GCA_013398055.1. NCBI lineage: Eukaryota > Metazoa > Chordata > Aves > Passeriformes > Cinclosomatidae > Ifrita > Ifrita kowaldi. Next base: position 38,280 of record VZRS01011853.1, read on the forward strand.
GGTTTTATCTCAGACTAGCTTTCTAGTTCCACATTAACAGGAGGCTCCCAGCTATTCTCCCTAGCTCCCCCCATCTTCACTGCTTTTTGAGGATGACAGATGTGTTCCACATTTTGATCCAGGCTTTTCCTTTCTGTCATTAGCTCACCATACCTGCTTTTGGCCCCATTTGCTACAGTATGGTCTCTCTGAGTTTCTGTGTCTTCCGAGACTCAACTGAAACCCCCAACAGTTTTATGAACTGAAGATGAGCTAAAGTATATTGCTTTTTTTGATTGCTCATATAAAAACAAAGAGTCTGAAACTCAGTAAATCATCATATGAAAGTGAAGACCCAAAATAACTCTGTCTGACGTAATATAAACCAACCACTAACCATAATTTCCTTTTTAAGCAATTCATCTTCAAATTAATAATGCTATTTGATTGATTTCAAGCTGACTTGAGGAAGGGTGAGGTTTTTAAAGTGAGTAGCACTGAATTTTGGCTGTAAAATGCAATTTCAATTCCAGAAAGTTCTGCTTTTCAGATGCAAACTGTCTCCTCACAAAGATTAAAGTAAAAAAAAAAAAAATCTGTGCTTTCACAGGCAACCAAAAGGAAACTTGGAATTAAGTTTTATCACATGTAGTTGAGCGTGAAGAAGAAAAAACACCGAGTCTCTTGCTTCTGCATTTGTAATGAGTAGCTGACTGTTTTACATGCAAATTCTAAAACTTATGAATCATTGTCTGATTTTGTGCTGCTTATTTAGCTTTGCTAATTAGGTCAAGCCAGTTTACCACTAAGACAAGAACTACAGTGTAGCTGTAATCTATAAATCTCCCCAATACAGCTTTGAGTAGTACTTACAAATTTAGAAAGTTCTGGTTCCTTGTATAAAATGGGTAATACATCACAATCAAGCTTCTCTGAACATAAAGCAGACTTTCTGAGAATTCACAACATTTAATTTGAGGAAAGGAACATTAATCCTTTTCTCCAGTAAAAACAAAGCAAACATAACAGAAGAGGAGTTACTGAACTTCACAGTACTTCATGATCACTCTCAATGCTAATTCTCCCAATGAAGTTTAAGTGGTGTGCCCAGAATGCATAATTAGGGTAGCAGAGGGGCTGCTTTTTTCTATCACTTCATTACTTTGCATTCACTTCCTCCATTAGCAATACCTAGAAGCAGACCTGACAATTTAATGTCTAGCAACTTACTTCTGAAAAAGCACCTCCCCCACTGCCACTAAAATGCTTCTTTCCAACACTCGCTGCCTTACAAAGACATGTTGGCATGAAAGAGAGCTGCAAAATTCTTACAAAATTGTAGTGTTTTCCAGCAATTTAAGAAATTAGTCTTTTTTTTTTATGGCAGCACTCAAGACTGCTGGTGAAGGAAGCCAATATAGGGTTTACCATTCCAAAGTAGAACTGGTCTCAAATAATTCTTGCTGTTTAGATAAGAACAGAATCAAAAGAAAGAACTCTGATTTGAAAAACAGCATTCTGTTTCCACTGTGCTATGCCAAGTTAGAGTTTTTAATAGGTACTAGTCAGTCATTTACAGTATTCAGGGTTTGCAGCTCCTGTGGAAAACTGTAAACTGCCTGAACTTAAGCATGCAAGTGTGGCTAGAGATTTTTATTGAGGTTGTGAACAGGACAAGCACGTCATTTACTGCCTCAAAACATTTTCTGGCTTCTCATGAAAAAAAAAAATCTACAATCAACCCTGATTAAAATTTACCTCCCTGCAAAAAATGAACCAGTTAAATCTAAATCCTGCTAATCAGACTGATATTCTGCTTTTTGTTTTGTGCTTGTTTGCTGTTTGGTTTTTTTTAAGATACAGGACTCTGTCTTCAATCAGGACAGTTTTATGCTTTGAATGAAATGCAGCCATTTTCAAGGCTAACAGCTGGTTTTCATTTAAGAAAACTAATCTAGAAAGTTCCAGTGACACCTGTTCTCATAAATAACCCAACACTTTCCACCTCCTTGCAAAAAGACAGGGGTTGGAACTAGATGTTCTTTAAGGTCTCTTCCAGCCCATTCTATGATTTCCAGTTTTGAACAGGGGCACCTTATGGGCCAACCACCCCTTACCAGGACTGAAGGAACAGGAGCCCAGCCACGTTTGGCACCTCACATCTCTCCCAGTCAGCTTTGCAGCTGGAGAGCTCAAACAGCAAAGCCCTGGGCAAAAGAGGCCACAAGAAGTCACCCACCTTGCAGTTCTTGCCAGTGTAGCCCAAGGGACATATACACCTGTATGTGCCCAGGCTGTCCACACAGGTGCCCCTGTTCAGGCAAGGATGAGAGTCACACTCATTGATTTCTGTGAGGCAGAAGGGTCCCGTAAACCCCAAGGGACACTGGCAGGTGAAGGAATTGATTCCATCCACACAAGTGCCTCCATTGAAACAGGAGCTGCAAGAGAGGGGGAAGAAAGGTAAGCTGAGACAAAATGCAATTAGCTCACAGATAAAAGAGCACATAAACCCAACTGAAGTAAGGGAGAAAAGCAGGTAACAGGATCTTCTGACCACTGCTAACTTCTTGCTGAAGAAGCATAAATCAGAAAACAGCAATCCTAGGGGATTCCAGCTCACCCTCCAGCTCACTCCCTTTTACCTCATCAGGCCAAGAAAGTAAAGTAGGGTTTTAATGAGTCATTAGCGATGGACGTAACTTATTTAATGAAATCTTCCCAGCTTCAATGTGACCGCAAACAGTACCTCGTGTGGCTTGCTCAAACTGATAAATTTTATTACAGATTACAATTGTATTGCAAATTATGAGAAACAAAACAATTTGCCTTTTTCAAAATCTTCAAAGGAGTCAGAGGTATGGGTTCTCAAGGAAAAAGTTCGTACAACATGCAAAACACAAGCATGTTCTTCACTGAAATGATGTGAAACTATTGGTATTGCTAAATCCCTTCCTTCTCTTCTCATGAGAATCTTAAGTCCTGATTTGTAAAACTACTTATACATGCCCTGGCAGAATTCAGATCAAAGGAATTATCCCCCTCCCCCCCCATCTTCTGATCATAAGAAATTCTGCCAGATTAGGTGTCCCAGAGAGAAATGACTGGGAAAGTTTGGAGAATTGATGCCTTATGCAAAATTGACTCCGTTTTCCTTGTAAAGGAACTCCTGCTCCTCTGAGAATAACCCTAGATCAGACTTGAGATAATCAGTTTGCTAAAGTACACAAACCAAATTCATGCCTGCTATCTGCTTTGTGCACTGTCAAAGGGTATTTCCATGAGAGAAGCCACTGACTCACCTCCCTGAGCCCACAGTGCAGGGAAGCAAGTTTTAAATACCTAAATTCTGACTGTGATTACGGTAGAGATGTCAACATTAACCTACTTATCAAACATTTAACTGCTTATCAGAGAAGTTCCTCTGTCTTGGGGGCTGAATTCTGTTTTACAGGGAGAACAAACTGCCGTTCACATTCATGGCAAAGCAGGGAAGACAGAGGAACTGCCAGTCACTGGGTGTGTTTCACTGAAACCAGGTACCAAAGGAGAGGGCACTCTCTCATAGGCAGCTTCTCACACAACACACGGAAGAATCATTTGAACCAAATTCAAATGAGCCAATCACCATGGTGCTCTTAAGTACAGCTCGGTAATTTTGGTTGAGAAGGTGTGACTGGTTTAGCTTGGTAGAGCGTTGAAAATTGCTACATCCTTAATTCATACCTGCAAGACTGGTTCCTGTCCTGACTGATAACAAAAACAGGATGAACCTCAAGGAAGAGCCAGGAGCTCTGCTAAAACACCCAGCATACTTCACTCCATTAAACAACTGTTGTGCAAATTAAACACACCCTCATCAGTGACACAATCCTGTTCTTAAGAAAAAGATATTAAAATACCTCCTCCCCAAATGCAATTTTATAAAAGGTAGGAGAGACCTTTTCTATTTGTGCAGAAAATACATGAGAAAACCAAGGGTTTTGCATAATTTGTCTCTGGTAACTAGACTAGAACAGATTACTTCTGAATTATTTGTTAAGCGTTTCAAGTTTTAAAAAAGTTGCTAGAAATTGTTTCCCATTTGAGAATCTGACGTTACTTACATCAATCCTAACAAAGCTTAAAATAAATATGAAGGCAGATGATGGAATCACATGTTTAACTCTCAAAGAGCTCTTAAAACTACCACATGAACCATTTATATAACGACCAGCTGTTGAGCATTTTAACTCAGTTCCACACCTCCCCCTTTAGAACGACCAGGTTTCACCTCAGCACTGCTACACCACATCCAATTCGTGAGCATTAAAAGATCTCTGATGATTAAATCTTTCCAGTACAGAATTTAGTGGATTTAGTGTTTCTCCTGGTTGCTTCTTCATATTATTTGTTGTCAATAACTCAGGACTAATTTTTTTTGCTGCCTAACAGTTGGCCATTGCTTCCATTTTTGCAGCTTTTGTATTTCTCAACAGAGTAACCATTCATAACCAGTTACTTCCCCTCCCCTACGTGACAATGGTCTTATAAAAATATGAATTATTTATATTTCAATAAGCTAGCATCTCTAACTGTTTCAGCTTTTGTTAAACACTGTCACATTCATCCTATAATGGAATTAAGTTCCTAACTAGCTGTTAGAAGAACGTTAGAAGAAACTGAGGGCCAGGCAACCGACTTTCAGCTAGGCTAGCTTTCCTTGCAAGAATCACAAGTACGTCTGTGGCAAATGGCAGCAAAACAATCCCCCTGGTTAAAAACTGCTTCTGAGCAGGACTGGCTTGGAGGCAGGAACACCCAGTATGTGAAGGGACCTCACCTCTCAGTGCACTCGTCGATGTTGTTCTCGCAGTTGGTTCCCTCAAAGCCCGGCGGGCACTTGCAGGTGTAGCTGTTGACATAGTGGGTGCACGTGCCCCCATTCCTGCATGGCTCACTCAGACACTCGTTGGTGTCTGTTTGACATTTATCCCCGTGAAATCCAGGCAGGCAGATGCACAAGAAGGAGTTTATCCCATCCACGCACGAAGCTCCGTTCTGGCAGGGATCTAAGGCAGAAGCATCACAGTGACTGTTAAAATGGGTAATAGTGAAGGGCCAGGCCTAGTCTAGTTGCTTTTAAGGAAAAAAAAAAAGTATCACACAGACCTGAGTGTGACAGTACTGACAAGTTTTTCTGAGCCGCTTTATGGAACAGGTAACTGCAAAGCATTATCAGTAACAAATTCACAAAAAGGTGTGGATCAAGGCCAACCTTCAGGGCCTAAAGATTTCTCTGCTGGAATTTGTTCAACCAAAACCCAGCGCCTCTTGGTTTAAAACTCAAATGCTGCTTTTGTGACAGATGCTTACAGATACAATAAAAACAGTGCAGCAACTGTTTCTTCTTCCTTACCAAGTTTTATTAATAAGAGAACTCAGCACAGTCTCTCTTTTCCAGACACTGCTTAACACAAGAGAGAACTTGTGTGCTTAATTTTCAGCATGAAAGCAGTCCAGTCAAATCAAATGTGCATGTGTACATTAGCACATACATGAGCACTTATGCATTACTGAGCACTTGAAATTTTTCCCAGCATCAAAGACTGAGTGGGGAAAGGCTGGCAGAAAAGCTCACAAACTCATACACCACCTTCGATTCTCCTCAATCACTGCATATCTTGATATTTTCTTCATCCCTGCCATGCTCTTGCTACTTGCATACCACTGTTTTTTGGTCTACGCCACCCCTCACTACTGTATTCCTTCTGCTTCCACAAGTACCAATCTGCCAGAAAGATTTCTGCCATTCAGTAATTTCTTCCTGCTTTTCTCCTTCCACTTTTGGATTTAAGACCCACATTCCTGAAGCCAGATTCCTTTTCTACTCTGCATTCCACAGAGCAAAAGCCTAATATATGAAGGCAGAGAGGGAAACTGGGAGGGGGGAGGAAAAAATGGAGAAAGCAAGGGGTTTGAAAAATAGGTTACCGAGCCTTTTTTTGGATTTAGGACTATCTTTAAGTACCACTAAAATATGAACTTGAAAATGCAAATAGACTCCACCAAAAATTTGCAGTTTATCATAAGTACAAGATAATTCTGTTTACTGGGAAATGAAGAAAAGAAATGTGAAAGGCAATTAAAGCTCATTTATTGACTGAGAAATACGCTCACATGTTAAAAATTTGTATTATGAGACACACCTGCATCCATTTAAAGGTCATTTGACTACTGCAGAGAAAAAGCACATTCAAAGCAAGACCCCTGGCAGCTATAAAATGTTGTGTCTGTGGCAGTCAGCCATGTATGAGTGAAGCCAAAAGCTGTGCATTAATTCTCTGTGCCACACATTTACTGACAGAAGAAGGAGACTCGGGTATCAACTTTTCAATAAGTTCCTGTTGTTGGAGGGTTTGTTTGCTTCGTAGATTAAAGACATTTGGCTCAAGGCATGGAAGGTTTTTGTTATGCTAAATGAAATCAGCTGTAGCAGTAATGTGAAATGCTTCTTCAACCTCATGGGTGTGCTGCCTAAGACAACACGGGGTGAATCTCACAGCTCTCAGAACACTTAGGAGGAGGGAGAGAGATGTCCCAGCTGTTCGAGAGAGCAAGATGAACACTTGGAAAACGTTTTTATCTTCAGACACCCACACAAAAACTAACAGGACAGGCAATAATTTTGTTGGCTTCAGTAAGCAAAGCTCTGGGTCACTGCACCGTGACACTTTTTGTACTGTACCTGTTTGCTCAGAAAGAAGGAATCAAAAACTCAGGCTGAGCCAGACATCTCCAAAGTTCTTTGAGCAGTGCTGCTTTGGGGGCTCCCACGGTAACTTTTGCTAACAGACTTGTTTGGATCCCTCTCTACAGAAGTCATGAATTTACTTTTTTTTTCCAATGCAAAACACAACTTGCTAAATTCATGCTTAAAGTCTTCAAAACTCCATTTTGGTTTTAAGCTGATAGTAAAAAATAGGGGATTGTGTTTTTTGGTTTTGGGGTGGTTGTTTTGGGGTTTTTTGTTCATTTGGTTTGGTTGGGTTTTTTTAAAGACCCGGCCAATCTAAGAATTACAGCATTGTGAACTCCTCCAAGGTTTGATAAAGCTCTTTTCAAATAGTAACAGATAAACTTTTAAACACATGACATTTCTCAGGAGACTCTGATTTTATCTGATGATGATATAGAATATGCCCAGTAAGAAAAAGAAGCTACTATGTATTTGGTTTCCCTTGTAAACAGCAGTGTCAGGGACATGAAATTAATACTTGTTTCCTTGCAATTTGAGCCGTTTCAGTACTCATCAGTGTATGGGCTACCCTCCTGCAACTGATACCTATTCCAGAACAGAGGGCCTTCCTGCTGCTTCATTTGTTTTCAAATATGGATTAACTGGAACTGCAACAAGACCCACTCTTCCCAGGGTATCAGTGTCAGACAGACATTTCAGGAAAGACTGCTATACCCCAGATTCCCACCACACCTCAATCAAACTTAACATTGAAATACAGGTAAGCCCTGCAGTGGCACTTTAACTTGATGTATTAAAATTTCAGGCAAATATAATTCTGCATTTAACAGTGCTTCTTATTAAAGTATGTAAACTCTAAGGACCTTTTCAAGTTAAGGATCTGGGAACAACAACTGCAATCAGTTAGGACACTATGGTCCATTTCCAGCAGCTGAACATGATGGATTTTGACTGCCTCAAACATTACCAAGCTGAAGTTTGCGGGTTTTTTTCTTTTTGGCAAGAGATTATAAAAGACCTTTCAGAATCTGTCAATCAGCAGTCAGCAAAATTATTTTTAGGAAAAACTGGAAAACACAGAACAACGTGCTGATACCCACTTGAAAGGCAGTCGTCGATGTTACTGTCACAGTCCCCTCCAGTGAAGCCAGGCCGACATTCACACAGGTAACTGCCCTGGATGTTGTGGCACAGAGCATGGTTTTTGCAGGGCTTGGAGAGACACTCATCAATATCCACCGTACATCTCTCCCCTGAAACATGGAGAGCCCAGGAGTGAGACCCCTCATAAAGCAATGGCCAAGAGGCTCAATGCCAGCACTGCTCGGCACCGAAAGCACAGCATGTTCCCCACCCATTTTACCTTCCCAGCCAGGGGCACATTGGCAGGTGTAGCCTTCAGAGTCAGGAGATTCTTGGCAGATTCCCGAGTTCTCACAAGGATTAGGGGAACAAGGAGAAACCACCACCTGGCAGTTCACACCTGGAGAGCAGAAGCAGAAGAATATGCTGCTAAGAGCTTGGTGCTTCTTAGAAGAATGAACAAAGAGGTTGTAACACACATGATTATCCCACATGGCAGTGGACAGCACTGCCACATTTTGAAAAATCACAGCAGAAGGAAAAGGAGAGCAGAGCACTCCTCATGGGCTCAGTGGAGAAGCAGCCATGGTCATCTTGAGTTTAATGCGCCTCCAATTTCCAGTGCATTTATGTAAATTTCATAGTTTACAAAGAAAATTAAGCTAAACTTTCAACAGGACATTTCTTAATGAGTCCAAACAAGGCTTAGCCAAGCCCTTGCTAAGGATTCTGCTACTGTATCATCTCTACACAAACTGACTGTAATTTAACTTCATACAATCATGGTATTTCCCATCTTGATTACTATTTCCACAAAGTTTAATGAAAAGAAATGACATTAAAGGTGCAATGAAATAAAAAGGAAAAAGATAAACTTTTCTCTGAATTTTCACCTTTGAATCCTTTCCTACAGGTACATCTGTATCCATTCAACAGATCCTCACAAGTTCCTCCATTCTGGCATGGGTTTGATTTACATTCATTCCCTTCTGTTGAACAGTAATCTCCTATCCAGCCTGGGTCGCAGACACACTTGTACCTTGAAAGGCAAAACAGCACTAATTTTAGAGCATTCTGAAGTAACTCCTCTACCAGTTTCTCCTGCAGATTAGTTTTGGAGAGAAAACCAGAAGAACTCTCTTTAGAAGAGCCCTAAGTTATTTTAGATTGCTTACCCCAGCTGTATAGTTTTGAAAATACTGAAAATAACCCTCCCTTAAAACCACACTTCCCTCGTTACAGTTTTCACAAAGTGTTCAGTCAACCAGCAATATGTTTCTGCTTTGATAAGACCATCTCAACATATTCAAACAAAGACAGAAAAAAAAAAGAAGATTTAAAAAAAAAAGTGGAGGGGAACAATAGGTTCCAAAGATAACTAGACTGATTTAATACCAAATAGTGGTTTCAAATGAAAACAGCTGGCTGGGAGCAGGAGCAATCATCTCCATCCCATTTCAAAATCTGAAGTAGAGCAGACTCCACCCATATGACGTAGAAGCAAGGACTTGGTGAATCACCCTGGACTCAGGCCACACAACACACACTGGCCTTTCTCCCTGCCCTGCAAACTCGGCTTCTTTCACCTGGCACACTGAGGGGTACATGGGTATAACTGCAAATGCAGGTGACAGATGACAGACGAGATGAACAAAAATCTGTTTCCCAAGCTTACAAGGAGGTTGAATTAGCAATAAAGGCAGCCTTCCTGCCAGCTCCCAGGAAAGTGCTGCATCCTGCCCTACAGAGCTAACCGCAGCAGTAAATCACTTCCTTGCCCAAGTGCTGACAACACTTCCCAGGATACAGCATATATTTGGGAGGCTATTTCATGTATAGTTGAGAATTTTCACAAACAAAACAGCCCCAGCCTTATCACTACCAAAAAGAAGTCTGATTTAGGGCTCCCAAAATCAGCATTTGGTCTTCCTGGATGGGAAGATTCAGAAGCAACTACTGACATCAAAATAGCCAGAGAGAATTTTCCTTTCTTTTCTCATACATGTAACAATATGAGTAAAGCTATCAAAATCTCAGCCTTGGACGAAGTGTCCTGAGTCAAATATCCATCCCTAGTGCAAAAGTTGTCAGCCTGTTCCTTGATACAGTATTTGGTTAGGAATAACAGCACTAGCCAATAAAGACAGTCCCCATGCTCAATGCTTTAGAGTTTGATGGAATAGATTCCTGCTGCTCCCCAAAGACTTAATTTGGAATAATTTCTTTATTTTAATTGCACTCACTTAACGCACTAAAATCACCAAACCCTCCCTCTAGATGGTGGCAGTACACCCTGCACTACATGCCCATGCAAAACCAGCCAACAACACAAGGTGGGACAGAAAAACCTATGCTCAAACACCAGGCTGCAGCTGGTGAATGAAGGCCTACACCTTGCTGTGATTATGTCATGGGCATCAGATAAATTGGGATCCTAATCTGAGAAATTAGAGAAAAATAGGAAGTCTGGACAAAGCAAGAAACAGTAATCCAGAAGGCAGCAGGTAGGTTTAATGAGTAGTTACCCAGTAGCAATGTGTGTGCAGTTGCCATGCACGCAGGGGTTACTGAGGCAGCCATCTGCCTGGGACTGGCAGTGGGGATGGTGGAAACCCTCAGGACACACACACCGAAAGCCGTTCACCTCGTTGATGCACGTCCCACCGTTGTGGCAAGGGCTGGACGTGCACTCGTCGATGTCCGCATTACAGCGGGGGCCTAGAGAGGAAAAAACAACACTTACTAAGCAGCATTTCTTAAAAGAGTGTTTGCTTTGCATGTCTGCAAGAACACACACTGAGACACAGCTCAGGGAAGCCAATGCAGCAGCATGGAGCTCACACGCCTCCGTGCTTTAACTCAAGCCAAGAGAAGCATTTCTGAGAGATGCAGCACTTTCCTGTGCCTGGAAAACAGCACTTACACTCAACCAGTATTTACAAACCATTCAAGAACCTCCACTAAAAATCACCGGTTAATATTGATTAGGAAAACAAAAATCACTCAGCTGTAGCATGCTTGCAACAAACCTCTTGAGCTCCACTTGTCATAGCCCTGCTCCTCTGCTTTGAAGTACCTACCCTTTGAACAACCAATACTGCCCAAATGTCTGCAGTAAATACAGTTCTTGTGGTTTATTGCGCAAAAGGGGCTCTAAAAAACACCGTTTCCTGTTTTGCCTGCCTCTGATTACGACTGCAAGATCCTTGAAGTAGTGACCAAAAGGTCTTGTGAGGCTGGAAAGCTAAACAGAGTGAACGATGCAGTAAGTCGAAAGCATTTTTAACATAAGGAAATGACAAAGTAACAAGACCCCATGCAAGCCAGCTCCTTAAAGACCGGACTGTGCCAATTCATCATATTACTGAATTATTTTAACAGCATAACAGTAAGAAATCCAGCAGGATAACAAATATGGTATGCCAGCAACAAAGAAGAGTGGAAGGCATGAGTGATGAGGATCAGCCCTCATCTTGTTCTGGGGACTAAAGAGTACCACCATGCCAGAGCCGTAGGAAGGAAGGAGCATCAGAAGTTTAGAAAGACCCCAGAGAAAAGCACAAGACACATGAAACCTTTTAGTGCTCTTTCTAATGCATTTCAGGTCTATTCTAATCAGAATCATTCAGTTATAGACAGTGACAAACGTGATGAGAAAACTGTTATAAACAGTACCAACTGCCTCACAACAATTATTTTATATTACCCTACATGACTCAAAACACAAAGTCCCTTGTAAACAGTGGTGAGATGTGCTTTGGTCATCAGAAATAGTCCTGATGTTGACTTACAGTTCTAAACATGGATCCAGAAGTGTCTAACCACTTCTTTTTTCAGCCCCACTTTTACTGTACCAGAGAAATTTTATAGTTTAAAAAGAAAACAGAACAGACCATGCTATGAAAGAGAAGTACTGAAAAAATCAGGTTATTCACTGGAGACTTCAGAGTGGGAAGCAACTCATGAGAACACCAAGTTAATGCTTTGATTTCACAGAAGTAGAAATACTGTTCATGGTCAAAGCCCAAGGCAGTGTCTAATCAAACACCTCTCCATACTGTCCACAATCTCTCTGTCCCTGGAAAGAGGCTGTAAATAATAAACCGAAGTCACGTGGGTTTATTTGTTATAAAACCAAGAACCATGAATTGGACTTAATTACCTAACAAGAATGGCATTTCACAGCACAGATTAGGCCATTTTTCTGCTTGATAGAACTGGCTGTAATGTAAGATGCTAAGATCCAAAGATTAGAAGGATTTACCGAGATACCAACTGAATCCCTTGCAGTTAGTATGCAAAGAACAGCTTCCCTGGCTACTCGGATAACTATCTTCAAAACAATTCAAAGCTCTTGGGAAGCTGACTTTACCTGTAAATCCAGGTTTGCAGGCACAGTTGTAGCGATTAATGCCATCAATACAGTCCCCATGAATGCACGGGTTACTGGCACAGTCGTCAAAGTTATTTTCACAGTTTACTCCTGGATTGAAAAAAAGGAGTTAGAGGAATAAGGAGGGTAAATCTTACAAAGAAGGCAACAAAACTATTTCCCCAAAATAGCCAAATTAAGAATCCCACCTGCTTCAAAGTCACATTGGGGGCAACTTAAATAGGTGCTGATGCAGAAGCACTGCAACACCAAGGAATGTCACCTGAGTCACTGGGTGCTGACCGAATATGACCCTTAACTTGTACTAAATACTTAAACAAAGGAATAAACCTTTTTGAACACTATGCCTAATTTTTCTGCATGCCTGATTTTTTTTTGGAGTAAAGAGGAAGCAAATTCTCCCAAGATCAGTTGCAGTACCAGTGTGACTTAGGCACTCCAGGCAAGCACACCAAAGTTCAGCAAGGCAAAGTAATGTGAAAATGATACTCTCATACTATAATCTGTCTCAAATTTAGCACACACCAAAGCACACATAAGAAATAATTACATGCTTGAATTCTGTTTGAATCCAAGCCTCCCACTTGGGTTTTATGTACCTGAGGTGCCCAGCAAACAGTTGCACTGGTAGCCATTGACCAAGTCGATGCAGCGCCCTTGATGGAGGCAAGGATTGCTGTGGCACTCGTCTATCTGCTCACTGCATATGGCACCCATGTAGCCAGGATTACAGATACACGTGTAGGAATCAATCCCATCCTGGCATTCCCCGTGGTGGCAAGGATCAGGATCACAGTTGTTGATATTCTCCTCACACAGAGGGCCAGTAAAACCTGAGGACAAACGAGCAGGAATAAGTAAGAAGTTAACTGGTAGGATGCTGCAGTGAATATAATGCAGGTATAGAAAGAATTGTATCAAGAATCAGCAAAGTGGCAGAGAGCACAAAGGGTAACTGGGCACCTCAACTGCATTTCCAGCACTGGAACACAACACTCTCCACTGTCCACAGCACTACAGAACAACATCATGCATGGAGAAGCCTGGCACTGGAAGTGGTCACCTTCAGTTTACTTAGAACAGTAGCCATGAGAGGAAACATGTAAATCTCCATCAGAAATATTTACTTGCATCAGTATAAACTATCTGAAGGCACACTCCTGCCATTATTTCCTCTACACAGTAATGGGGACAGAGTGGGGCTGACCTCATTAGAATGAGAAATTACTGTGAAGATGCTGCAGAAACCTTCCCAAGGGAGCTCCCTTGGCTCATGTCAAAGCTTCTGCAGCTCTGCTTATTAGAAAGGTTCTTGCCTCTTTCATTGGGAAACTTTTGAGTAACTGGAATCAAGCACCAACTGCAAATTTATTGAAGGCTGCATGCAACCTCTTGGTTAGGAGCAATGAAACAAGCAGCAATTTGGCCTGTTTCATTCTGCTTCAGCTGGGAAACATCCTGAGCAACAGAGAAGGACAGAATCTACGCACAAAAAGGGCTAAAGGGCTCAGGAAGCTAAGAGCAGCAAACAACTCCCTCAAGAGCCCTGTTTTCCACAATGGAGCAGAGCTATATGAGACAGGGACAATTTCAAATAAATGGTTTTCAGAGCTGAGGTTTTGGAGCAACAGCTCATGCTGCCTTTCAGCAGCTGAACATCAGGAAGGTAGAACTTCAAATTTCAAGACACCAGCTGGAGACTGATACAAATCAAGCTGCAGGGAATTTCAACAGCTGAAGAGTGGTTCTCACCTGAGTATTATAAGTGGATAAGAGGCTTCCCATTTTTCATACAGGTTTGTGGTTATTTCTGTGGTCAAACATACCAGGTGACGGCTAACATTTCCAAGTTCTGCGAACGTATGCTTGGATGAATGGGTGTGGAAGTGGGTGGGGAGAGGGAAGGGAAGCTAGTTAGAGAGATGGATATAAAAAGATGTTAGGGAAGGAGGAAAAACAAACCGATAAGGGGACAAAGAGTGGCAGAGGGGGAAAAAAAAGAGGGCAGAGATAAATAAAAGAGGAAAGACCTGAAATAACTCAAGAAAAGAAAAGCCATGATCTACCACTGGGAAGGAGAAGTGGAATAATGCCAGAAGGGAAAGAAAAGACAAAAAGCAAGCAGTAAATAGAGCTATCTGTACAGTATTTGGCCAAACATTTTGCAGTTTTCAATCACGTCGGCAGCTGGCGATTACCATTCAGGGAACACATCACTCATATTATGAGATTAATAGAGCAAGAACATACTCAAACATTATTGTCCAGTAACTGACCTGCCCCCATGAAGAATTCCACATTTCAGTCTTATAGAAGGCTGTCAATATTAAATACAACACTTAGCACATGTTCATTCAAAAGTCATTACCTTGCCTGCTATTGTAGCCCAACTGAGCCACTTCTAGATCAGGTGTATTTCTGGATCTCTTATAACTGAACATACCTTACTAAAACATGACTTCTCTCTTTGCAGACGAGAGTTAGACTAGGAAAAAAACATTTGAGTATAGAACATGAGAATCCTTCAGACAGAATGGAAAACAGCCCTAACACAGAGTCCCTTTTCCATTTTCAAAGATTTAACCAAGGATTTTACTAAGAACTGCTGCTTTAGTAACATGCATTTGGTTGCTTTCAGCCTAAAAATGCTCCATACATCATTTGCCTTTGTGGAAGCAGTTGTTTTCCCTCCTCAGGTGGGAAACCTAGAATTTCTGTACTGAGGTGATTTATGCAGTTTTAGGGCCAAATTCAGAACCTGCTTTTCAAGCCACATCTCTCCACATTGTCCTCATCTACACAACCCAAAACCCTCCTAGGCCTGATAAGCTCTGCACTCTCAGTGAGTGAAAGCAACCAGAATACACATCAGCTTGAGAAAGACTAAGACAGTTTCCAAGTTTGGATAAGATTTGAGCTTTTTCTTGTTTTTGCAAGAGTCTGCTTAGTTTGTCACATGAAGTAACCAAAAGGAAAATTCTGACCACAGTAATTATTCCTCTCCTGGTCAGAACTACTGCATTCTCCTTCTTCCAACAAATTCAGTGCCTCTTCAGGAACTTTAGGAATGGTCAAGACCACGTGTGTGAAAAGACAGACTATTTTTAGGCTAATCTCTGCTACATTCTGTGCAGTGAAGTCCAACTTGTCTTAACAATTTGTTTATTGGAATGATTCAAAATGAGAAAAGTTGCACATAAATCTAACCAACCTCACTGCACATTACTGGGACTAAGATAGCTCCAGGAATTGTTCAGCTTCTTCCCTAATGGGCATTAGGCATTTCATGCCTGAATCTGTATCATGAGCAGTGTATCAGGCACCCTTAACTGAAAGCAACCAAGAGTAGCTCCTTAACTGAGAATTAGAATATAACAGCTCCAAACCCTCTTATTTGACCAGATGTAAAAACGAAGATAAAAACATATCTACATCACCCCTGGAGGTCAAAAGATAAGAAAATCCTATAATTAAACCTGACGCTTCTAAATATGTAATTTACCAGGCATTAAAAAAACCCACCTGAGTTCCAGCCACAACTCTATCAAAATTTCTGTGTGAGACCTGACAAATCATTTCAACTACTCCCTGGGAGGCAGGTACTGTGTGGCATTTCTTCCACAACTGTTACTGCATTTCAGTCTCAGCCTTTTGACATAGAATAGCCTGATGCAACAGAAATCAGAATGCACAGTAGCACTGCTCTGTCCATCTCTTGGTTTTGAACTGTACATGATACAATCTGACTTGGGAGAAAGGAAGGTAAGACACAGATAAGAGCCTTCACAGTGATGTTTTTCCATATGTGGATTCCATAGTTAATAGAGAGGAAGCTGTCATCTTCTGGGAAGCAAAAAAAGGTGCTGCAAGAGGGAGACCAGAACTCCCATCAACTGCGAACTTGACTGCCACAAGTGAAAGGCTTTCTCTACTTAAATACTATTCCCTGCACAAAGGAGTAGACAAAGCTTCGCAACAAACAAACAGCATTTCAGAGAAAGAAAGAAAGAACACTGACATCTTTGTGCCTTTCATGTATTTAGGTTACATGTTCTGTCCATCCAGGGACTCTGAACACAAGACTGACCTGTGGCACACTGGCACTCGTAGCCGTTGGGGTGGTCAATACATTTGGCTCCATTGAGACACGGCGTGCTGGAACAGTCATCTATGTCAATCTGACACACAGCACCACTGAATCCTGAAAGGCAGAGAAACACATGGAAATCCAGGAGTCACTCAAAGCAGTTCATCTAGACAGCTGCACTGTCAGGAATTATCTATTAGCAAACCCTCAAACCCACCCAAATATAAGATCAGCAAATCTACATTCAATGGCATCATTGAGCACACACACCACGCCCTGGGTGGATTGGTTCCTCGTCCAACCCACCATCCAAAGACTCTGTCTTCCAGGTCAAAGGAGCCTCAGCTTGAAAACTGAGATGGCCAAGTCAAACAGAAATAAGGCAGATGGAGCACAAGTGGTGTCCACCACTGGACAGTATGCCTGCCTGTAAAACTGAGAGCCCACCAACAAAAAACTTTGAAGCAATCAAAGCAAGTAGCTAAAAATAAAACAACAGCGCATACATCACTAAAGCCTTTAGACCAGAATTACTGCAGCAGTATGGAATGTGGTACAATATAGCACTGTAATCTTCAATACACTTCTTGAAATAGCTAACAAACTATTGACAGGTGATGTCAGATGATGCAGAACCTTGGGCACTTCAAGAAAAAAAAAATTCAGGAATTCTTCTTGGAGGAAGGAACCAAAGCAAGAGCCTGAACATCATTAGACAATAAGAAGGGATGCAGAGCAGGCTTTTGTCATGTATATTCTGAACTTGAAATTTTTTGTAAGCCATGAAGAAAACAAGTGATGTTCACCCTACAGCTAACATTGATCCCTCAGCTCAGCACTCTCCCTTTTCTAGTGGAGCCCAATCTACCTCCCTCCTCATGCAGGCAGCATAAACTACACTGATGCAAAATCACCTTCTGCCTAAAAACCTCAGAAAAAGACAAAAAGCATGCAGGGTGTCTGATCTTTAAAATGTGTTGAGAATCTCACTACCATTTGCACAATAACAGAAGCTTGTGTTGCCAACTACCCTTGTGGATGTGGTGTCAAACTGTGTTTCTCAATGCTTACCCAGTTACAGGCACAATATTATTGCAACCAATACGGGACTATTCTTATTTAATAGCGATTGCAACTCACTCACCCAAACAGGTGCTGCCCTAAGAACAACAGAAACTCACAACAGAAACTCACAAGAAACATATCACCCACAACATCTGTGCAGTTCTTGGTAGGGGGAAGCAGGAAAAGCTTCCAGAAATAAGAACTCACCGGGAGGACAGACACAGAGAAAGCGGTTGACTTTGTCAAGACACACTCCATTGTTCACACAGGGATTACTCAGACATTCATCAATATCTTCTTCACAGTGAACACCTTTAAAACCTGTTAAAAAAATAAAAATAAGTAAGAAGAGGTGACCGAAGGCCTTTGAAAATGCCCTTGAGAGTGTAACTGCCTCTTATACCAGTGCTGAAAGTCTAAGCAGAGTTCCATAGCAAGTTTGCAGTCTGGACAGAAACTATGAGGTAAGAATATACACCAGAGGTTAAAAAGGGATGCTGAATGAGCAGGTTTCACTGTTGCTGAAGATGCTCACCTAATCATCATCATCAGAAGTCTATGCTGAATTCACACCTAATGTTTTCTTCCACTTGAGAAGGGGTTATGTTAATTACTTTGAAAGGTATCAATAATATCAATATATTTCAATAATATATCACTTTATACCAATGTAAGGTAAAAGGTATATAAACAAACACAACAGATAGTTTTAGCTCAAAGGCTTTTAGCTAATGGCAGAGTACAAGAAAAATATTAAGAAGGGTGAAATTCTTGGAACTAGAGTTCCATCTTTCAAAACAGATTATATGTAAATAAATACCATATTAATAAAAACTCGTTGTAGTTGTCAAGGTATCAGCTGATCACCTGCAGGTGTCACAATTCTTTGTTTATATTTATATTTTTAGTACTTTATAAGTCTGTGCAACTGGCAACTTCCATCCTTTTTTTTTTCCACCACTTTCTATCGAGAGTGCAAAATAGAAGACTAATATTGGTCACTGGTTACGTTGGCCATACAAATTTTACAAGCACATTTCAGTCAAGTAGCTTCCTTTACAGTTATTTCCTCAGGTCAATGAGAACTTGCATTATTTGGGATATTTTAAACAAAGAAAAGCCCCAAACATCATTATCCCAAATCATCACATGCATACCTCAAAACACAGTCACTCTTTTAAAGGTTGCACTGCTTTGCCTTCACAAAGAGAAGACTCTGCACAAGCACTTTACCAGGTATGGTAACAAATATGTTCACACATACTCAGCTCAGAAAGCTAACTTCCTTCGTTGATGTAGAGATTGGTTTCTTTCTGAGTCCTCTAATTGCTTTCTCCCTCCCACACACAAATGCCAGGTCCTCCTGGCTGGTGCCACCACAGCAGGCTCTCTCTCACCATTTAGCCTCACCCCTTTGCAGCTTTGTGTTCCACCTCAGCAGAGCTGGCAGCCCTTCCCCAAGCTCTGCCTTCTGGGTTCTTCCTTTGCTGGAAGTCCCACCTGTGTCAGAAATTCCCCTCACCTGGCATACAGAGACACGTGAACCCTCCGATTTTATCCAGGCAGGTGGCATCGTTTTGGCACGGATTTGAGTGGCACTCATTGATGTCCATCTCACAGCGAGGTCCTGTGTAGCCCTTCAAACACTCGCAGTGGAAAGAACCCTCTGTGTTGACGCATTTCCCGGCGTGTTCACACGGATTGCTGTTTGCTGCAAGAAAAGTATATACGTGTGTCAAAACCTCTCCTCAGAGCAGGAAAGCCACAGCATTCTTTATTAGTCATGGTCTTTTCCAGTGGGCATTCCTTTCTGGCAAGTAATACTGGGGAAAGACTGTTCATCCTTCTGGGGAAAGGCTACTGAAGAAAGCAGTGGCAGTTACTTGCCTGTCAGGGGCAAAAAGAAGGAATGCTGTCACTACCAGGAACCAAAGGAGTAACTCTGCTTCACATTACTAATGACAGTTCTTAAGAGAAAAGTATCAGCTAGCAGGGATTAGAGAACTAACGATGCTTTCAAGACCTTATTTCCAGATCATATTTTACATTTACTTCACTCCTGAAGCTGACAAGATGCCGCCACAGCCACAAAACAACCAAACTTGTCCTTTGTGTGTTTTCAAAAAGGAACAGCACTCTTGTGCAAGGCAGACAGAATAAAATTCAAAGAAGTGCTTCTTTTCCAACACTTCCATGAGTGCTGGTTAGGCATTACCTTCACGCATCACACTCTAGAAGCATGAACGAGCACTCACAAAACTGTAAGTAAGCCTGTAAGAGTCCAGTTAATCCCCAAAACAACACAACAGCATGCTATCAGAGAACCACAGCTTTAAAAGCCCACGTGGTCACCAGTCTTGGAAGGCACTCAAAAGATCCAGCCATATTCTGGCTGTCAAACAGCCTTGATATATTTCTACCAGGGCCGTAGCTGCTACAGCTCCCACATGAACTGCGGTACTTTCATTGCACCCTGCAGTTCTAAGGGACAGCTTAATTATCACATCTGTTTGCATGCACTCCCCACACAATGCTAAAGCTCTCTTGCACAAGGAAGAATGGTTAAGCATCTCGCTGCTTTTCATACTCCAGTTCAAACATGGCCAACTATTCCGGCTCAGCCCTTTGCCCCAGGTCTCGCACAAGGTTTAAAACGCATCCAAAGACACTGACATGGAAGGAAAGGAATCACATTTGTGTGGAGAGGCTATGGCAAAATGTGTATTCTTGCACTCACAGAGAGCAAACAGAAACTCACCCATTGCACATTCATCCACATCCTCAGTGCAGTCTGCTCCCTTATGGCCTTGAGGACAGGTGCAGATGTAGTTTCCATTCACAGGGTTGGTGTCACACAGAGCACCTTTCTGGCACGGATTGCTAACACAGGCATCATCCAGGTGGCACAGAAGACCTGGAGAAGCATCCGAGAGTTTATTTAAAAAGAGAAATTAAGCACTCCGACTGTATTTTACACAAATTCCATGTTCAGTCTCTATTTCAAATAGAGACCCCCACAGCTATAAACTTGAGCAATATCTTAGAGGCTTAAGTCTATTAACTACTATAGGGAATTCATGACACACTTACCGAACACTATATTTAAATACAGATTCTGTTACTTTAGAGATGTCTCCAGCACTTCTGAAGCAGCAAAATGACAGACCATTATCAAAATCCCTTTCTTGGAGCAGTTAACTAACTCTTCTCTCAAGCCAGCATGATAATTTTTCTGACAGCTGAGAAGGTGCACATGAAGCTCACTTCAATTAAGACATGCAGATCACTTTTATTTCCATGAAGTTAGGAGATCACTTTCACCTAACCTAAACCAGAAAATTTTCTACTATAACAGTGAGGATGCCCAGATCCTCACACAGTCACATAAAAATATCTAAATGCGCCTTCTAGACTCATACAATTATTATAAGGGTCATACAGCAATTCAAACTCATGGGCAGCTTCTCAAGCAAATACAGATTCTGCCAAGGGCTAGAAAAAGATCTTTCCTTGCAACCTAAACCGTAGTAAGTTTGTCTTCTAGCCCGATACAAATACTTCTTTGTCCCAGGCTACCGGGGTTTAACAGCTCTTTGCTCATGGACAGTGCTTTTCCTTTTGCTCTTCCTGGTTTGGTGGCAAAGTGTGTAAAACAAACACTTTAAACAAGTGCATAAACCCCAGGAAGTATCTTCCGTGAAGTACCAGACTTATGCAAGTTTTCTGCCCTTACCTGCCTTTCCCTCTGGACAAATGCAGGAGAAAGAAGCCACTCTGTCAATGCAGGTGGAGCCATTGGCACAGGAGGCAGTGAAGCAGTCGTCGATGTTCTTGCTGCAGTCGTCCCCACTCCAGCCATTGACACAGACACAGGCATAGCCCCCATTGTGGTTGGTGCAGGTGCCCCCGTTCTGGCAGGCATTGGGCTGGAGCTGGCATTCATCCACATCCTCAGTGCAAAACTGGCCTGGTGCACAGAAACAAGCAGGTTTAATAACACTTCACACGCTCAGACTCATGGAGGTTCTTGCACAGACAACATGACCGAAGGGAATGCTGTAGTCCTGCTTGATTGCCACTCCTTAATTCCAGCTCACTCGAGTGCCAGAACTTCCACAACACTGTCATCAAATTAGGAAAAGACAACTAGCATCCCTAAATGACCCCAAAGCAGGAGCTGGACTGCAAATGACTTTAAAAAGAATGACTTAAAAAAGGCGCAGTGTGAGAGCCAGCAGGCAGCTGTAGCACATGAAGATACATCTGCGAGGAGGTGAGATGCAAAAAGAATGAAGGGCTGCCTGCAGGGCAGCCAGAAGGACTAAGAGAGAAGATGGCATGACAAGAAAATCTTTGCCAAAGTAGTACCAACAGGTCAGCAGCAAGGTAACACTTGCCAGGAGAACTTAATTCTTTCCTATATAACTATGCAATGAAGATTACTCGGTGAGGAAGAATAGAATTCTTATAACTCTTCTACCTGAAATACTCATTTTCCTTGCCCCAAGTATTGTACAGACAACCACAAATACATGGAGGTTTCTTGGTTGTTGAGGGGTTTTGTTTTTTTCAGTCACAAAATAAATACTCTGAAAATGTTCTTATGACTGGTGATATTAGAGAGAAGAAAACAAATGTACACTTTCAGGGAGATTTAAGGAAAAGGACCAAAGGACCAGTAAGTACGAAATAATTTTCAAAGGATACTGAACTTTACAGTCACATCTATGGAAAACTCTGCAATTCACACTTAGTGAAGTATTTTTTTGCCGAAATCCATCTTGCTTTGACATCAAAATCTGGAGAACCTACCGCTTGCCATAATATTTTGCTTCAACAGTTATTTATCTTCCCCATTAAAGTTGTACAGTTTACTTTTGAGCCAAAATTGTTTAGCTGAGGTTTCAAGTCATTTTGAATTTCCTGAACAGAGCACCAGCTCATCTCTTCCCAGGCTGGCATAAGGGTACACATGTGCAACCACAGACTACTGGTCACAGTCCACAGTCTTCTTGATAAACTATTTCTCCCCTTTCAGTTACATTAAAAACTCTCAAAGCACTGAAATACTGCCTTTTTTTTTTTTCTTTTTACACTTCTTGGTAAGTTGCTTTTGCCACCCTTCCTAAAACATTGATAGGATGCACACAGCATCAGAAGATAGCCCTTTATCAGAGAGCAAGATTTAATTTGTTTGATGTGACCTTCCTCTCTTCCTCAGCTGACACCATCTCCTCTCTCACTATCTTCCAGCAGCTTTCTACTAGTTGGGTCAAGGCTCTTTAGTAAATGTGCTGCTACCACAAGATTCTCCCATTTCTCTTCTCCAGTTACTCTATCTGCTGCACACTTATATTTGCATGGAATTCCCCTTGTATTCCAAGAATAAGAAATTCAAGAGCAGGGCACAGATCTTCTCTGCCAATGCACTGGGCTCCAGCTTATTCAGGCTCGCCAAATTAAAAATACTTATTAGATGTTGATAAGTCACCTTGTTCATTAATGGCACAGAAATAATGATGCAAGAGCACAGACACACCCTCCTCCAATACACCAAACTGAAACACTTATCATGAGCGGGAATCTAAAAATGTCCAAACGTAACCATCTCCATCTACTATACTCATGATTCCTTTTGTTTTCTAAGTACTTAGATAATCTTAGCATTTGATCCTGTGAGACCTGGATTTTTTTTTTACTGAGTGGCAAAGAAATAAAACTATTATTAAAAAAATAAGTTGCACAACTGTGTTCTGTGCATATGTTCCATTCTCTGGTAGGACTACTTCAAAACAATAATTTTATCACTTGAAAAACCGTAACAAAATTTCGACAGTAATAATAATTACAATAGAGTTTTCAGAATCAATCTTCAATTCCCAGTTTGCTTAGTGAAACAGTTGGGGAGAAACCAAACCCTTGCTATTGTTATCTGTAAAACACCTCTGTGCATTATGAACAAACAAACCATGCATTTGTCATACTAGAAGTGGTTTGTTCAGGAGCTTTCAGTGTTGGCTTATCAGTGGCCACCCTGAAAAGAGTCAGTGAGCTGGGGCTGGTTCTGAGCAGTCATGCATATCTCTCAACACAATCAACTTGCTTCAAGAAAAAATAATCAAGATGTTATTTGCTTATTATAAAAGTGATTTTCCTTCTTTTCTTGGAGGGGGCCCAGCCCAGATCAAAGGACAGCCTCTCTGACAAACTCTCGCTGCGTTTACATCCTTTTGGCTCAGCCAGTCTGAACCGCTGCCACCAAGGCATGAAGAGGTTTTCAGGCACACCACAGTGTGATGCCTCTCAAAAAAAACACGTGCCTTTTGACTGGCTGAAGAGAACTCCTGCAATATAACATTCTATGGACTTCCAGTAAGGGTGATCGAGTGTGGGAGTACATGCTTTCAATTTGCATGTTCTTTGCTTTTGGGGGTTTTTTTTGTTGTTGTTTGTGAGGGTTTTTTAAGCAAAGATAAGCACACTACTCCCCCATATAAACTATCAGGGTTTGGTTCTGACTTCCCATTTCAAGTGTCACTAGTAATACCAACATTTAGAACTTTTTTTAGTATTTTTTTTTACTAGTATTCATTTTCCTCTTCTAGAAAGGACAGTACCAAGTGACATCATTGACGGCCTTACAATAACCCTATGTCCTCAGCTATTCCATTTTTCTGCAGCCCTAAACTAAAACAAACTTTCAAAAGGTCTATCAATGCCTCCACAAGACAAGAAAAATGCAGAGCTTAAACTTCTTCAAGCAATTGAACTGTATCTTAAAGACATACCACATTTGAGCTCATTGAATCTGATCGTCACTTAGCTTCTCTGATTTCTAATGCTTCCTTTTGCAGCTACCAAATCACAACTGTATTTGTGTTTAATTATGAATATGAATCAGAGCCCCAGCTTAATGGAGTTTGTTCCAAAAACAAAGGAAATTCAATTCAATATATTAAGAGGCATAAATGAACAACTAACTATTGCATTTTACTATTGAGTATTTTAATGAAAGGACCTTGTTCTTAATTGAAAACTTCTGCCAGGTTAGTCAGATTTAAAAACCAAATAAGACAACAGTTCTCTGAAACAGTTTATTTGTGGGACGCTGCTTTGACTTAACTGTAACAAAATTAAATATATTTATTTGTAGCCATGTAGTTGGCAAGCTTATTTTCTGCTTGTTAAGAGTTTTAAGAAGAATCAAGTCTTTCATTCACAGAACTGAAATTCAACTTCCAAGTGCAAAGTCCATTATAGATTGTACAAACTGCACAGTGTAATACACATCCCCGTAACCCAAGTGACTTCTGAATGCCACAACTACTGAATGTTAATTCATCCAGCTGCAAGTTTGTGTAGGTATTTCTTTTCTTGTGCTCTTGCTAGTTTCAATTACATTTCTAAAAGACACATAGTAAACATAGGCTGAACTAGTGAAGTATGAATACACTAAGTGCACAATATTTTAATGGAAATGTAGAAACATACACATAAAAGACAACAAGAAAGGAAACAATTTACTCCAAGAAGGTAATAAAAACCCAGCCTGATCTTGATATTTGCAGAGCCTGGGAAATCAGTAAAATGCCGACTCAGGTTCTAAGTGACCTTGTACAAAGTAAACAGCTAGTCCATGTGGTATTTCAAAATTGAAAACTAGAAGTAGAAAAAGGGAACAGACTTCAACCCTTAGCACTTTTTGCCCACTATGAAACTAAGTTACTTCCTGCATATTTCCCCTCAGAAAAGCCATATGGAGTAAGTCAGACATGTTTGTTGCTTTGATTGCTCCCATTTTTAGAGCCTCAGGAACTGCAAGGAACTCCAGGAGCTTCTCTTTTGGCAGACATGGGGTTCAAGGCCTCCCTCAAGTTGTTGTACCAGATCCCATTGATGAGAAACAGCCAGCCCTTCTCCTTCTTTATGTTAGAAAGAAAATAAAGCCTGATTAATACAGGTAAAGCAGCCCACAAAATTAGAACAATCCTACACTGGAAGTGAGGAGCATTAGCTTGAACAAACAAGTCGCTAAAACAGTCACCCTGGAAAGCAGCACCAGACATCTCCAAAAGCTGATCCTACCACACCTTAGAGGGCTTGCATAAATCTCAATTCCAACTGCATTGGTCCTGCAGCTGAATGCAGGACCTTCAGACAGTTCAATCAGAGGTCTTCATCTTTGGCAGAACAGACTTTCCATAAAGGAGAAAATTTTCTTGGCCTCTTAACAGCTCTCCAGCAGGAAAGTCTGCTGATGCACAGCTGGAGTATCAGAGACTAAAGCTCCTGAGAGCAGATCTAATACAGTTTAATCACTAAAAACATTTAGTAGGGCAAAGGGTGCAAATATTTTCCTGTGCCTTGAAAAAAAAAACAATCAGTTCCTTGAAAACTGAGCTGGGAGGAGACTGCAGTGCCCCATTTCTCTCAAAATCACAACCACCCCGGCAGTGGGCTCAGATTGAACTGGAACTCAGAATATCTTACAAGTTTAGTGATGCTGGAAAGGTAATTTGGTGAGAATCGAGAACTGGTCCTCGGGGTCTTAAAAGACTCACTGGATGGGGAGCATCGGGTTTCAAGAAGCATAAAATGTCCTCATCCACTCAGTAGCTCAAGAAGTTTGTCACTCATCTCAGACTAACACTCCAGCACACAGGGAAGAGCTCACTAGCTCTCCTGAAAGGACTACCTGGGAAATATAAACCGGATCTAAACAGAAACTCTCCAAAAGAGTGGTTTAATTCACAAAGTATTCCAGAGATTGCTGTATGGGTTTTGAATACAACCAGTGTAGCTCAAGAAAGCATGGCTCATTAGCACTGTTTGCATTTTTAATCCAAGTTTCAAAGGACTACTAAGCGAGAAGGTGAACAGCATCTTATCAAGACTCAAGAAGGGGCTAAGAGATAAGGAACAGTATTTATATAAATGACCAAATCTAATCGTGGCAGAAGGTCATCAGTGCCACACTCCAAAGGACCATGCAACTTCTTCTCCTCTCTAACCACACGTGTGTATCTTCAGGATGCCAGCTGGCAGACCACATCTGGCTGGGGAAGGACATTCCTCTGCCCAGTTCTGTCTTGTAACACAAGAAAAATGTCTGCACTGACAGTGCAACCCAACATGTACATCTGTCAGCTCAAAGCTCAGTTTCCTCATACTCCTGTGTGAGTCTCCTTAGCAAACGGAAAGGGGAAAAATTGCATGGAACCATTGGGCCTCCTAGGAAAATGGTATTTATGAAAAATACTTTAGCTCCCATGTTTTTGAATTGTGTATTTGTAAAAGCATTCCATTTAATCTTTAACCCACAGAACTATCCACGCTCCTTGAAATAACTCAGTAACAATGCACACAGGCACTGGAGCACCTAATTAATGACCTAGAAGGTGATGAAACAGTAGGTAGCTTTAACAAAATAACATTTATATTTTCCAAGAGGAAGCCAGGGATTTCAGACAGATTCAACCAAGTGAGGCAGCTGGGCAGTGCAAGAGCAGGCGAGGCTCAATGCACAAATGCCAAGTAAAATACAAAGGCAAACAGACTTGCTGCAGAAAGTTTGGGTTAGGCACTCCTTGACGAAACATCAGCTTCCCTAGAAGACCTCAGTGGGGACCTCTGCTCAATCACAGCTTTAATCAACAAAATAAACATCTCTGAGCCGACATTTGACTGCAAGGAACAATAACTAATGCAAACACTTTGTTGTGCAATGGCGATGGCACAACCTCAGTCAGGAATACATTTTGCAGTATTGAAGCCACCACCTCAGAATAAAAAAGAGTTCATAGTCTGACAGACCACTGGAGAGATGAATTTCCTACGAGACTCATAAAGGAAGTGCTACCCACAAAGGGAGAAAGACAGCTAATTAAGAGTATAATACCTCAGTTATTGCAGGGAAGATACAGCACATGGCAAAGTCTATAAAAGCAACTATTTGATTGTTTACATAATTTGCTTTATTGACACTAGGTAGCTCAAAGCAGAGAACTTCAAACTTCTCTGAAAAAGGCAACACCTTGATACAGACCAAAATGTCCTGAGCAACAAACAGGCAATACTGAAAGGGATCTCAAGTGTGATGCCCAGATCACATCTGAATTCTAGACCCTTCAACAAAGCCATCCCCACAGCTCCCTGCAGGCAATCCAACAAATGAGACTGATACTTTCAACACCAAGGATGGTTTCAGGGGCACACAGAATTCCATGGACTACACTGTTTGCACCTGCCAGAGCAGCATGCGTATTTAGTAAAGGTCTTCCCTGCTTAAGTATCACAGTAGTTTCCCCAGAAAAAAGGACTGAAGCCAACTATTTTTTCCTGTGCAGGAGTATTCTAAAGAAGAAGAATCACAGCTCTCAAAAACGTGCTCCTTCCCCAGGACCTTACAGCATCTTTCTTCCAGAGCCGCAAAGCAGTAGCAGCCATTCCGAAACCACAGGTGCTGGGGTTTTGGTTTTGCTTTTATTAGATCTCAAATAGATGTCAAATACCATCAAAGAGACCATGAAATTTAAGAGCTTAATATAGAATTTGAACAATTGAAGATGAATCTACAATTGTAATGAGCAGAGTACACATCTGTGTTTATTTTAGGCTAATATGGTGGAGAAAAGAGTTTAATTTCATAACCACATGGGAAGCATGCAGTGGAACTAATGGGCTTTTACAAGGGATTTTACAACCCCCAAATACAAAACTCTGGGCTTTAAGAGACTTATGCACGGCCTGATCCATTAAATACTGCCCTAAATCACTGCCCACAGACTACTGGGTAGAGGGCAGTCCTGACTGAGCTCCTCAGAGGCAGTTATACAAATGATCAGAACATGACTCATTAAAAATTCATTAAAACTGATGCACTAATGACAGATTGGTTTAATATGGTGGTGGCAGGTGAAATGACTGGGCTCAGCAGCAGGACAGAGAAGTAATGCACAGGAAATACACATCACCAAGCTACTCTCTGCTCTGTCCTTCTCTTTACCTCCTCTGGAAAACCCAGTGAATCAGGGAAATACCAAACAAATGAAAAGATCTGCAAGGCAAAAAAATTTAACAGTTGGAGCCAAAACTTACAATGAAAGCTTCATACTCTCAAGCTATCTCAGCAACCCATCTTCAGTAATTACCCAAAGACAAATCACCTCATTTTAAGTACAAGGGAAGGGACAGAAACAGCCAGAAACAAGTCAGCTGGAGATTAACAACTGTTACCTATTAGTCTGGTCTCACAGCACACATCCACCAACCTAGCCTCACCAGAGGGGTCTGGCCTAACTTGTTTTAGTGCCAAACACATAAAAGATGTACTGAAAACCTAAGGACGTCTTCACAAGAGATCATTTGGCACGTTTGACTGCTATGAGTATTTCCCAACCTGGAAAGTCACCAAAGGCATAGGGGAAGAGGCGGTAGCGTGGTCTGAATTGGATGCTGTCATCGTGTCATCAGATCAGCTCAGCTGTTAGCACCTCAGGTGTTTTATTACTGCTACCTCCCACCCAAGGCTTGCAGTTGGGAAATGAAAAGCAGCACCACGCAAACAGGAGGTTGTGGTAGGTGTTCCAGAATCCATACTGGATAAAGGACTAAGGGTGTAACTTTTAATGCCTCTGAAATCCATCCGCTCTGCACGACACTGAGATCAAGGGCCACAAGAGAAACAAACAACATACAGGATAAAGTCTGTTTGTGTCCAACACTTCAAATCATTTGTACACTCAAACTTGGAGCTGCCAGCTCTGGAGGCTGCCACATGCTCCCTGCTCCTTTGTATCTGCCAGTTCAAACATGACGGAAGAAAATGAATCATAATCCCTCTCGGCCTCTTCCAGAGCTGTCCCTTGGAGATACTACTGCAGTGACACCAGCCAACTTGTCAGGCTTGGCATAGACAGATCTCAGCCAGTACCAAAGAGGCCACTGTGCTTTTTAATAAAGCCTGGAAAAGCACCAGAATCACCGCTACACTGCTGGGGAAGATGACTGCACTTCTCATGGGAGCGCGACCCAGCCTCCCTGAGCTAACACAAAGGTCTTGGGACGTCATCTAGGATCACACAACCAGGAGAGGAAAAGAGAACAGCCCCAGCAGGGCTCTCTGTCACATCATCGTCATCACTCTCCAGAAAATAGCAAGGATGTGGATTTAATGATTTAGGAGACTGCTATGTTCAATCTTTATTATCCATGTCACCTATTGTCAGAGTTAGTTCCCTTGTGTTCTGAGCCTCTAAGTACCCTAAGAAGGCAGCAATTTTTTGAACACTAAGCTAACATGACTTGTCACTGTATACTTTGGTGACAAAGAAGCTGAGGAAAGTGGTATTTGGCAAAGAAAGTTTTAAAAAACAAAATATCGGAGCATATGATCCTACATTAAAATGTTAAATATTAGCCTTTTGATGTTTATTCCCCTTCTTATTAAAGAAAAGTCACGACTGCCCAGAGTTTAAGACTGGGATTTTCAAAGAAAACCAAGGTCGGGAGCAAATATTACTCTAATTAAATAGGAATCGAACCCTTAACACCCCGCTTTGAAAATTCCTGCCTAAAGCTCTGCAGAAAAAGTAACCCTTGTGCTAGTGTTTAAGAGCATATGACCAAGCTAGCAGCTATTTTAATTAAAAAGCACAGCCCTGCTGCCTGAAGAGCTTTTCTGCTCAAGACAAACATTTGCTGCTTAAGCTAGCTCCCAGTGCTGGAGTTCTTTGGTGGAGTCAGCTGTTAGCACACTGTGCTTCCCTTGGAGACAAAGGTCACCTAGATTTTAAAATATACAGATCACTGGAGTCCTCTTTCCAGGGGAAAACAAAGCCTAAATAAATACAACTGCCATGGGAGTCTCGCCTTCCCAGCCACAGGGGTAGAAAGGGAGCAAGCAGGCCAAGCCTGCAACTGAAGTACTACAATGTAGATCTTCCAAAATCCACTTGAGAGTGGGCACGGTGTCCCTCAAACCCAGAGACTCATCCCACAGCAGCGCTTCAGGAGCAAACTGTGCAAAAGGCTTAACTCCATGGAGGACACAGATCTTTGCCTCTGCTGTGCACTCTTCCTGGAACATGATTTGGGCCAAAGACAGATGCATGGTGAGCCTCTGAAACACTGCAGACTTTTCAGGAGAGCAGGAGTCTTTCTCAGACATACAAGAAAAACCTAAGCATTTACAGCATTTTATATTGGTAATCATTAGGCACCCAAATTCTCCTTATGCCTTTCTTGACCCAATGCTGCACAGCTTAGATCAGCAGAATCAACAGGTGCATTTTAAACCAAGCTTTGTTTCTTTAGATGAATTGTAGCTAGAGTATCCTTTAAATTCTCAGATGGTTTCCCTGTCTGTGTGGAAGGACACCATAATCTTCCACATGATTTTGAGCCCAGACTGACATCAGTTCCTCTGTATCCACTCACCATGAGACTGCTCCGTGAATTTTAATTCTTGATCCCAGAAAAAAAAAAGAAAAAAGGCAAGAAAGGAGGAAAAAAATAAAGCGGCTGGACAGGATTTTTTACTAGATTAGTGAGTTAAAGTGGCACACTCCAACAAATCCCAGAGCCAGCCCAAGGGTAAGGGAAGAGTGTCTGGGAGCAGGGAGAGAAGGTAAAGACTTTCCTTCTCAGACCCCAATGAGGCTGGTTTAACTGCTACAGAACAGCAGCGTAAAACAATCTTCACATGGCATTTTATCCTGACATTAGCCAGGATTTTTGGCTAACTTTGACTCAAATCACACTCACACCAAATTCTCTGGCCTGTCATGCACAGACTTCACGCTTTCACAAAAGCAGCCAGGACAATTGAAAAGGTGGAGTTTGATTACACATATGCAACACTGTGCTTTGAAAGGACTCAACAAACACTGGTTCTAACAAAGGCCGTATCCTGGGACAAGATAAAGTCATCTTTAAACAAACCAACGATCAGTTAACATTCAGCAACAGGAAAGATCTGGGGCAGTTTCACCCAAACACACCCGAGTCTATCTTGCCAGTTACAAATTTATTAGATTGATAATCACTATAATCATATGAAATACGAGAACTTTGAAGGTGACAAAAACACTGGTGACAGCAGGAATTTCACATCATTGTTTCTGAGAGGCAAGATTTTATCTTTCTGGAAAAAACAGCAAAATGAGAATGAGAAGGCAGGCACTTCAACAGAAAAGGAGCAGTGAGCTCTGTTTGAGGAGCAGGAAATAAGACTGAAAGCAAACAGCGTCACAAAAGGTGGGAGCAAGCAGAAAATAAGAGTATTTTTTTTAAAAAAATGCATAGTTATGTAGCCCAGCCTACCACCTGTCAGGGAATTACAAGAGGCAAATGGTTACCAAAAGGAACTGGGACAGATTCTGTTTCAGTAAAGGTTGCTTCAGTATTACTTTACACAAAACTTTTCTTGATCAGCTGTAGTACAGCTTCTTGATTTTTCTAGCAAGGAATGGGACTGGTTTCTCTGTGCCGTGAAGCACAAACTATATTAACAAACATGAGAGAGCATCACCCACAGCATAAAGATTAAGTAAAGACTAAAACTGCAGACAAACTCAATTTTCCCCGAGAATGGTTGACAAGTATTTCAAAGCAGAGACTGTTAGGAAGACAGCACATCTACACTGTCAGGTATTTTTAGAAAATTTAACATCTTTTCATTTTTGGCTGATGTTTCCTTACAGATATGCATATTTGGGCCCCTTTTTTTTTAAAAGCAGTACACAATGTCCTCTAACCTCATGGTCTCATTGGAAGCTTTTGTTTTCCTGCAGTGTTCATTCTCACAGTTTGGCCCTGGTGAGCTGTAACATTTATCAGGACAGACTCCAAAAGAGTTGCCTGCTCAGCTCTCCCCTCTTCACCTACCTTAGAGATGATTTAAAATGTTATAAATCCCCTTTGTGCAAAGGATGGACCTGCACTTATGCATTTCCTTAATGCTGAATAACTAATGTTTTATTGTTTACTCCTGTCAGCATCAACTGCAGCTTAATCTTGAAAAAATATCATCTTTCTCTCCAAACTATTCCACGACTCCTCTATCCACCTTCCTTCCCTGCTTCGTGCCCTGCCTCAGTGTCACCTCTCATGTCTCCAAGCTGGATGTGTATTGTTTTCCTCACCTCCTTGGTCTCTAATTGAGGATGCAGGAAAGGAATTGAAGTCCATTCAGAAAAAAAAAAACTTCTTTCAAGAAAATGCTACCGAGATGACAGAGAGGAGTCATAGAAACTTGCACGGAGCATTTCAGACAGGACAGTTCAGTTCCATAAAGGTTCTAACCTTCATTGTTCAAATAGCCAAGCTGCTGTTTCCTAAATTGTGAGATAATTTTTATTTCCACACTGACCTAAGCCTAGGAAGACAACAGCCTTGAGAAGCCATCACCTAAAACCACTGCTGCACTGATAACCTCAGCTGAACCATAAACAAAGGAAATTCTCAGAAAGCCCATTCCGTCAAATTGTGTTAGAAAGCCATGGGAACATAACACTCGGGGAGTTCCTCTCTCTTTCCAGGGTTTCACTGGAGGGAAGCATCCTTCACACACACAGGGTTTTCTGGAAAGACCATCCACACTGGAGAAAAATGGCACAAAACAGGCCACAACACAGGTCTGACAGTTTTTCCCAATGTTAATCAGAGCCCATTAGAGGTTCAGAGAGGGAATCACCACAGCTGCACAGCAAAGAGTTGATTGGGGAGACAATCTACCACAAAACCAAACAGAACCACAGCCTATTGCCACCAAGGTCTCTTCCAGGTGAGTTGCAGAAGTCATCCCTAGCTGACAGCAGACATCCACCTAAACCCTGTAAGCCAAGCTAAATTTATGATGCCAAGATAACCCCTTGGAAACTGTATGCTCATGATCATTATATCCTCTATACTTGGGAGTAAGACTGAGATTAATTTGCTACTGACAGATGCTAGGAATCATAAGGGTTATAATTTCTGTGGAATGGAGCAAGACTTTAGGGGTCACTAAGGGTTTGTTGTCTCCACACCCAAGCTCTCATGTTTTCCTTTACAGGTTTCACTCTGCAGGCTTTCAGGACATGGAGAAGCAGTACAGAAGCAAGGACACTTGCTCATTGAGGAGAGGACTCATTTTCTCCTATTTACACATAGTTTCAAAGAGCTATGCAAGCTGTGGTACACTTCACTCTTATGTGGTTTTAACTTCATTTAACAATACATAATTTTTTTAAGTGAGGGTTTAATATATCATTTTTTAAATGAGGGTTCTTAACTGGCAGCCTCCTTCGCAGTTAATGACAAACTGTTTACAATGAGAATTAATGTTCTCTGAGGAAAAAAAGCATTTTTAAAGCTGGTTTTAGGTCTTTCCTTTTACCTATGATTTTCAAATAAGGGCAAAACCATACTCAACTGAAAAAGTGCGCCAGCTAAGAAAGACTAGTATGACTCAAAAAAACTCACCCCATAACCGGAGGTATTTGTTTATTTTTGAGGTATGGAGACATTTTGCAACTAAATATGACACTGAGTTTCCTGTAAGCTGCTTCCTTACATTGTGCATAACACTTTCTTGAAATTCACGCTTTTTTTCCCCTTCAGACTCAGAGTAAAAACAGACTCATTTATGAAGCAAAAGTAGCTTTGCTAGTCAGAGAAATCTAGATAAAAATAAGTCAAGCAGGAAAATAATATTAGCAAAACCATAAGCTTCCCATACATACACTTCTCTTCCCTCCTTTTTCCCCCTGCCTATGCCTCCTTTCATATTTACCCTGTTTCTCAGCAGCATTACTATAATCAATAAGATCATTAGCCCACCTTAGAAATACCCCTAAATGTATCAGCAAAGCACTGTTATGTGCACACAGTTGTAACAGCAAAGCTGTGTGTTGTGCTTTTGGAAAACATTTATCCATTTACAAAGTATATCCATACGAGAAGTGCCACTCATGGGGAAATTGCCCTTCCTTGTGGTGGTTTCGATGCCAACAGCTTTCTTTTAAGGGCTGCACTGGCATCTGCCCCTGACTGCAGCCACGGGCACAGGGTGAGGGCCACAGTCCCTGTGCTGGTCCCCCACAGAACGTACCTGTCCACTGGGGCGGGCAGCGGCAGTTGTAGGTGTTCACC
This sequence comes from Ifrita kowaldi, assembly GCA_013398055.1. Classification (NCBI taxonomy): domain Eukaryota; kingdom Metazoa; phylum Chordata; class Aves; order Passeriformes; family Cinclosomatidae; genus Ifrita; species Ifrita kowaldi. The sequence goes on from VZRS01011853.1 coordinate 72,759, forward strand.
CCATCCACACAAACCCCCCCGTTCAGGCACTTGTGATTCGGGCAGTCGTCGACGTTGTGTCCACAGACGCTTCCCTCGAAACCTGGACAAAGCAGAAACAACAGCAGACTGAAATGGGCTTCCAACCTCTTTTGAAGAGAATTCACCCCTCATGCAGCTTCCCCTCCTTTTTTTTCTTAGACATTTGCCCTGTTAACCTAATCCTGATGAACCTCCACGCAGCACGACTTTGTTGAATGCCTTTGCTAATAGCATGCAGGTCAGGTGACACAGTTAAAACACTTCTGCCATGGGTAGATGGCCAACTATGTTTTCACAACCCAAAAGACATGAGGATTTTCTCTTTAAGTGACCAAGGAGCACTGTCATTCAAAGCAAACAAAGTGAAGACCAAGACATTTCATTTACCATGAGATAAGCTTGTCACTGCCCACCAAACACCAGCCAGGACAAGTCTTTCCCATGGCCAAAAAAAAGTGCTGGAATTTACTTCATGGATAACTCAGCACAGTCTGCCTTGGATACGTCAAAGAAAGATCTTTCATGCTTTGAAAATGAGCTTCTGAAGTCCTGATCTGGCTCTCTTCAGTGTTAGACAAGTCAGTCAATGAACAAATCAGCCACCACCCAAGTGATGCTTACATACTAAGCCCTGCCTGAAAAGCAGCAGAAATCAGATACCCTTCCCCAAAGAAAATCCAGGCTCCTAATGAACACAGCCACATTGACAAAACATCCTTGCAAGAGCTCCCTCTCCTTTTCAAAGAAGGAGAAATGGGGACATTAGGGAAGGGAGCTGTCAGTGATGTGTCTTCCCCCCTTGATTTCCCCTGCTGATTTATTTCACGCTTCATTAAATAAACCTGCCTTTTTGTGCTGGATGAGAGAGCTATTTGTCAAAGCGCAAGTGGAATGCATGCTAATGTGGATGAAGTAAATGATTCCAGAACACACATGTTAATTTAAAACACCAGCTCTGCCTCTTCACTGCTTTGGAATGTAATATTAACATGACACAGTTCTCTCATCCAAAATTATGCTTTAACCCCTCTACTTTTGATGCCCTGTTCCAGACGCTTCCATAACATCTGTGTCAAGTCACACAGACCCTCTAAGTGACATCTGGTCCAACGCAGATTGTGCTGTGTGGCAGATGAGACTGAAACTACAAAGCTCTGAGGCAGCTTCTCCAGACTACTGCTGCTCTCAAGAGACTCGAGGTGATTCATGTGCATTCCCGTCCCTTGAATTTCTCCAGCTCTACAGAAGTGCTGGGAAGTACCAAGCTGTATCAAGTGCATTAGCGTCTATCAGCAAGGAACAGACTCAACATTAAAAAAACAAAACAACCAAGCCAAAACTAAAAGACCTTCAATATTACTCTCTCCCTTCAAAGCCCTTCCATCCTCCACCCAAGATCCTAGAAATTTCATGACAGTAGGGAAGCTTATAACAAAGAGGAAATATAACGTGCTTAGCCAGAGTCCTTATCATTACAGCAGCACCTTCCTGGCAAAATCTTCTGAGGAACAACTACCAGGGAAAACAATTAGCTTTAGAACTCTATGTTTAAAACTGTATAAAGCTACCAAGCTTGAGCAAAGGCTCAGCTGTAAAACTCAGGGGTGTCCTATCAGCTTGTGTTTCAACTTGGAGGAATCATCCCACTGACCACAGACTGCACTCAGGCCAGCACGTGATCAGCGTGGAAATACACCCACAACCACAAAGACAAAAGGTTTAAGTTCTTATCCCTTCAGTTTGGATAATATGAAGACCAGCCCTACTTTCTAGTAAACACGTTTCTGACAGCAGGCATTTAAACCATCTCACTGTACTTCACGCAAATTTAAAGTGGCCCAATTATTTCAAGAATAAAGCATGGAAGTCACCCCAATACTAAAATCTCACCAAGCCATTCTATATTGTCACATTTTAACCAGTTATACTACCAAAGAGCTGCTCTGAGATATGTGAGCTTTTCTCTAGCTGGGTCCCAGGATCTAGTTTTGCAGTTATATAACCTGACTCTTTTCCAGAAAGCCAGAGTCCCAGAGTTCACTGCTTTGATATATTTGGACACCTGACACTGTTTCCTGTTCCCCTCTGTGCTGGGACTCACATGTTGTCCTGTGTTTTCTCCCTGCACGAGAGCAGTTTGCAATACATATCCTGACTTTTGCTTCATATCTCCAAGCACATTGAACTAAGGAACGAGAACCTCAAGGGGAAAAGTGTTCCCACTGCTAACAGCATGTTGTTCTTCCCCTAGTACACAGACTGACACAAGTAGATAACTTTATTCCTATGTCATCTGAAATCTCCACCCTGTTCCAGAGCATCACATCCAGCTCCCTCCAAATCTTACTCCTTTAGCCTTATTTCAACCCATAAATTACACCTCAGACTTTCTACAAGGCCAGTTAGTCCTGGGGACAGGAAATTACGCCTGGAAGATGTCAGGTTACTTCCAGACTTGGGGTCTGCTGACAGGAAATAAGGGATGTAGAGAGCTAAAATGAAGCTGGGCTACTCCAGGTAGAATCTAGGCTACTCATCTGGGCACCCACTCCACCTGGAACTCCCAAGGCTGCTGCCATGGAGAGCCTCAAAGCTCATCTCCAAACCCCAGTAAGCAGAGGCTTCCCACCACGGGAAGTTCCGTGTGTGTCAGTCCCCACTCGTGGTGCTCACTGCACAGCGTGACGCTCGGCCAGGAACCGGCGTGAGGCTACTTCCTCTTCCCAGGAAGTGTTCCAGCTCTCATAAACAGCTTGCTCCAGCCTGACAGATCGTTTCCTGAACAAGCCCTTGGAATTCCCTAGGGTCCTTATCTTAGTTAATGGGTAATTATTTTGATGGATAACAATGAATAATCACTTTCCCAGCTAAGAACTTCCTCTATTGACTTGTTTAACATTCCATTAAAGGTTAGTTGCCAAATGAAGTCCTTTTTTGTCAAATATTTATAACTATGAGCTCAAAGGAGTTGCTAATGCTTCAGGTTACATCTCCTTCAAGGAAATATATTTTTTTCACTACTACACTGTTATGATTGACCTAACATGCTCACTTGCCTACAGTCCTGTTTCTATCTAAATCAACAAAGCCCAGAGGAAAAATGATTATGCTAGACAGATAAAAATGAGGTTACCTTCCAGACAGATGCAATACCAACAGTGTATATATATATAACTTCACTTGATGCTTGCCACCAAATGCTGACTTAACACACATGACTTCATGGATTACCTAATGCAAGATTTGTTTGTGTACATCCACAAGTGACATGGGAACCTGGGAATTTTAAATAGCAGCTGGACTACACTGTACATAAACAGTACTCGTGTGACAGTAGAAAAAGCTGCTGTGACATACAACTCCAGGTTCTAGGTTTTTCCTACCTTTTCAAGCTCTCCCTCTCACCTATCTGTATTTACAAAAAGATTAAACTCACTGAAAAGCTAAGAACGAAACATCTACAGAAAACAAGAACCCATTTCAGGGCCAGTGCAGGAGTAGCCTAATTATGCCTAAATTGCTGCTTGGGCAGAGTTTCTTCAAAGTAGTTTTACAGGTCACAAGATGCAAAATCCTATCAAAAACCACTCCAGCAGTTCAAGATACATAACTGCCTCCTGCCCCTGTGGCCACAGCGCTGAGTGATGGCAGCATCTTAAGGCAGTCCAGAAGGGCCAGAGCAATTCCATTTATAGTCACAGTATCATCGGCATTGCTCCAATTCAGAGATGGAGTCTAAAGAGGAATTTCTAGTCCATAATCTTGGCACACTCTTCCAGAGGAGCAGGCCTTGTTCACATCCTCCCTTAGGCATGACAGGCCACCATTTCTCTTCTCTTTCTGTTGACTTTTCCTTCCCAGACAGAACCTTTTCCAACACTTCAGAAATTTTGCTCTGCATGCTCTGCACTAAGGGGGGAAAGAAATGGCTGGGTGCCCTGTCTTTATCAGAGTTTAATGTAAGCATTTGGGCCTCTCCAACAGCTCCCTTTTTTGCTGTTTTTCAAATGACTAGTTTTAAAAATCAAGCTAGCAAAACAGCATGGCCAACTTAAACAAATACAGGAAATAGAAAAGTAAAGGCTCTCAGAGCCACATTAACTTACTCCCACTACAAACACTGTAACAAGTCAAAAAAGACAGCTAATAATCCAAAACGTGTGAGGAGTGTAGGTGTGTAGCTGTTACTATAGTCATCTCATTTTCATTTCCTGACCATATTTCAGCCAGCCCACACACTTGTCTAAGGGAAAATCTGCTCCTACTCAGTCTCGTGCCCCTGTAAGAGAATCACTAAAGCAAACTGTCTCATCAGCTTTACAGGATCAAGTCCTTCCAACTTCATCTTTCTCTCTTCTTCCTCCCACTACACTGCTCCTGCATGAGGCCCTAAAGTCCTTGAACTGGCTAAACAGATCCAACTTAAGAAAATTCTGTACTTCTGGACAAGACTGTTAATCCAGAGATATTTGATTTATAACTTCATTTTAAAAAGATGCAAAACAGAAAAGCAATAAATTCCTCCAGGGCAACTGTTAGTTAAGATACTGCATTTTCAAAGACTCTTTCAAAGCACTTTCCCTTCAAGCATAATTAGAATAATCGCTTTCAAAAATAAAGATGATCCATCCTTCTATTTTAAGATTGACTCTGCTAAATTCTTCAAAGTCACATGCTTGCTCAGACAACCCAGAAAGTCATTGTGCAGACACTATCTAAGGTCGGCAATATACATTTAATGTCATTTCAGACAACACCTCAAGACAAAGGTCTCCAAAGAGAGAACACTTTTCACAAGTTCTAAATACCCTTTCCACACAGACCTGTGACTCCAGATGATCCCCATGAGAACACAGCCACTCTATATTCATCCTAAACAGTATAGGGCAGCTACATCTTTCACATAAATAACAACAGAGACGTGCTTAAGGGAATGGAGTTTACTTTTCTAGATTACCACACACCAAGTCTGTGTGTGCCAAACTGCAATACACTTAAGTAGGAAGTCTAGTCAAAAGCATTTCCGAACAATCAGTTTCCCATGGAGCTGAATTACTCAGTTAAAAAAAAAAAATCAGCCTAAAAATACCCTGATATGCAAAGACAACTAGTACTGCCCTGTGGTCAAGCATGACAAGTGTATAGGGAGGAGGATGGGATGAGACCACCGTCCCAACCAGGTGACACACGGTCATGTGTAGAGGTGGGTGCCTTGGTTACTGGAGCACAGCTCGACACAAAACCAGTGCAGCCCCCGATCCTGAGCTAGCATGTCCCTCCTGCTGTGCATGAACTCAGGGCAGCTAACAGCACCAAAAAACAAGCAATCAACATTAATCTGGAGACAAGAAGGGTGTGGTGAGTTGGAACTGATATCTTGTTAGATTTGGAGGAACTGGAGAAGGAAAAAAAGAAAAGAATAGAACTTGGTGTGTCTTATGGGAACAAATGGAGAAGGACACATGTTCATTCTGCATTCAAACACTGAAGTTAACTGAGGCCTTTGCTGACACAAAACTATATATTGGTAGATGTTTATGTTCGTAGAATTTCACATTTCAAACAGGCATTATGAGATACCACCCCAATCTCCTTGAATCTGCCTCATAGTTTTTACCTATCTGATTCTCTGACTAACTGGGTTCCAAAGAAATCTGTCATTTCTAACCTTCTTCCCTTTCCTTCCTTTCTGTACCATGAAAATCCCAGCACTCACAAATTAACATCCTACAGAGCTTCCCACGCTGCTGACATTTCTCCCTTCCACCTGACATTGCACACATATTCCCCAGAAACTCCAAGACAAGTTTTTGGAAGAACAGACAGGAGAGCAGTGACAAGACTACAAAGCCAAGCTCTTTGAAGCATTACCTGGCAGGCAGTTGCACTCGAAGGTGAAGTCACTGGTTTGATGGCAGGTGCCCCCGTTCATGCAGGGTGACGGGGAGCAGGGCACGTAGACGCTCTCGCAGCGGTGCCCTGTGTAACCCGGCTTGCACTGGCACCGGTAGGAACCGGGCAGATTGACACAGGTCCCACCGTGCTGGCACAGGCCTGGCGTGGCACATTCATTCACATCTATCTCACACTTCTGGCCAGTGTAGCCAGCCAGGCAGGTGCAGGAGAACTTATTTCCAGACACAGTGCATGTACTTCCATTGGCGCAAGGTTGAGATGTACAGGCATCAATCCACTGGCATTCCTTTCCTGCAGGAAATCAAGACAGAGTAACAAAATGTTATTTCTGTAGAAAACAGTATGTCTTTCAGGCTACCTCAAATTTTTTTGTGCACTAAATCTTCACATTATTACAGGAAAACTGATGTCTGCATTTTACCGTATATTTGACATGAAAATAAATTTGTGGTTACAGTATGAAGTCATTTACCAGGTTGCAGGAAGATAGAGAATGTTGTGATTTATAAAAATGACCTGAAGTCATACTACACACACTGACAGTCACTCTTCTTCTACCTCCCCTTCAAGAGTGAAAGGAATGAATTCCCATGCTTCCCCTCAGGCACCAAAATATAGTTTTCTCATAGAAAGATTCTGCTGGCCAAATTTGCTCCTTTTTTTTTTTTCTAGAAACTAGACTCTGAATTCAAAGTGTAACAGCCACTCCAGAGTAGTTTCTGCATTCAGTTTTCCCATGTGGACAACCCCACAAGATCCAAATATTTTTCTGCTTACGTGTAAAGGGTAGGGAGTCTGATTCCCTATTCCCCTTTGCTTTTTTTGGTCATGAAGTCATTTAGACTTCCTCTCATTTCCTGTGCTGGAGCTCGAAAATTTGAGAGCATATTACAACTGCCCCAGAACATTCCAGGGTGAAGCAATTCCCAAAGGAGGGGGTCTGGAGGTACAAATGCAGAAGCCCACCTGTGAAACCTGGAAGACAGACACACTCGTACGTGTCCTGGCTATGGGGGTGACAAGTGCCTCCGTTCAGGCAGGGCTGGGACACGTAGCAAAGGTGAGACTCCGAGTACTGACATTCCTCCCCCGTGAATCCTGGAGCACACTTGCAGGTCGGTTTTCCTATCAGGGATGCAGCTTCACAGGTTCCCCCGTTCTTACAGGTATTGCTTTCACAGGGGTTTCTGTACTGACAGTAGTCTCCAAGAAAGCCTTCTCGACACCTGCAACAGAGAAGAAATGAATTGCAGCAGTCCCACCTGAAGCCTTGCTGTTCTGGGAAGATTCCAGGAATGAATGACCACCGAAAGCCTTGGAAGTTTGCCGTAATTGATGGTGACACTAACAAACCTAAAGGCTGACGTCACACATGTAACAGGGACTTCCTGTGGGACTGTCTCAAGTGAGACCACTGAAAACTTAAGTTCAAATGGTGAAATCGCTCATTGCAAAATACATACCACATTCAATCAGAGTTGTATCAAATGCAGAACCTTGTTCTTGCACTTCCCTTCAAAACTTCAGTAAAAGCCTAAGTGTTTAAGGACTGCTGAGTAACAATTCCTTGCACCTACTCCCACTCTAACAAGCAACCTTTTTTAGAAGAAAATCAAGCAGTTTAATAAGGTATTAACACCAGGTATTATCCATCTGCCAAAAATATTTATAAACATTGTGCAAACGCAGTGTCTGGGGACCTGAAGATCTGTAGCAGATCTTTCTCCACAACGCTCCCGTGAGACAGGAATATACTGTTATCCTCATGCTGATAAGTGCATCTGGGACTGGGACTTGCTGAAGCCTGCACTCAAATAGCAACACAAGCACTGCAGTCAGGTCTCCCACGCCCCTGGCTAGCACCCTAACGACAAGGTCATTGTTCCTCTGTCTCCCACAGAAAAACGAGTACACACACACTATCTACAACCAGGGCAATATTTTATACAAAGATCTCCAACTGCAGAATAATTGCAGTTGCTTCTCTCTAACCTAAACTTATGTCAATACAGTCTGACTACGCTTGTCAGCTGTAATCCATCTTTTAACTGGCCTTTGTACTATGGATTTTCCATTTAACTGCCAGAGATAGAGGATCCAGGCAAGCAAGCCTGCAAAGCCCACCTCTGTGCCCCCCCAGCTCCATTTGCTTCTATCAGGTAGCAGAAAGCTGCAAGGGAATACACTGGATAAAAATAACACCTAACACACAGGACTGTCCACTTGCAGCTCTTTCTGTAGTGCACAGCTGCCTGCTCTAACTGGTGAGTAACTCAAGACACAGCCCCAGAGAAAACATATTTCATTGTAAAAAAAAAAATTAGAGGTGAACATTAGACATGCTTTGTTCCAGATCGGCAAAGGGGCAATTATTAAATCAGTGAGTTACTCATATCTAAAGGGAGGAGATTCTAACTGCAAGAAATACACAAAATCTCTAGTCCTCAAACAGGAATGTAACAGTAAAGAGACTGCTTTTTTCCCTTATGTACTTAAAAGTGTACTGTAGATTGGAGGGGGGAAAAAGCAAAACCACACAAAGAACAACAACAACCACCGCCAAAAAAAACCCCCATCACAACAAAACCCCACAACTAACCAGACAGGCTCTAAAATTCAGCTGAAAAAATCAAAGAATGGTCATGAAGTTGTGTTTCAAACAGAATTCTACAGGGATCTGCCTTTCTTCCTATGCTATTCAACATATCTACTGATCATTAACAATGTAAAACATCAGTGCTGGTCAAATATGTAGGTAAGAGAGAAGATAGGTTCTTGATAGAGAGTAGCAACATGCTTAATGAGGCACTCAGCACCCAAAATGCACTTTAGCACTGCAAAGTCATACATCTAGAAACAAAACACATAGGGCATCTCCCCCAAAACAGGAAACTGAGCTGGGAACAACATACTTGCTCTGGGGGTTCCTAACAGTCAGATAAATGTGAATTCCTAGCGTGACAGTTTGGCCAGGAATACTTTACATGTACAAACGGCAAATATCAAGTAGGAATAAATGAGATTATGCTACACGTAATAAATGCTTGGTACAACCATTACATCAGTTCTGGTGTTTGCTCTTTAAGAGGGAAGAACTCAAATGAATTCAAAGAAGCCAACAGTAATGATTATTAGAAAACTCTGGCCACAATGAAAAGCTCAGGTGGCTCAGTCTATTTAGCAAAGGGGAAAGGGAACAAGACAGTTAATCAAAAGCTCCAAGTATCCACTATGAAACACAGATTTAACAATAATTCCCAATCTAGAAGATACCAGGATAACAGAACTGAGCATTTAAAACTTTAAGCTAGATGAATTCAAACTAGAAATAGGGTAGTATCTTTATTGTCAGATGCAGACTTATACACAGTCTCTCAGCAGTGGAGAGGAATAACTAGAACAATGCATTTAAGGTTGCAGTGGAATTTCTCCATCACTCATGCTTGTTTAAAAGAACACCAGGATTGGCTGTTTCAGGGAGAGTATGCACGCTAGTTCAAACAAAGCTATTCAGAGAGGTTATTATCCAAGTTATGCAAGGGGTCATTACTAGATGACCACAACTGTTTTTTCTCATGTTAAAATTTATTAACTAGCTTTAGCCATATATCTAAAGCAGGAAAGTCATTTGTGCGTAATTGTAATTTACCATTGCCCACACCCAAATTAGGCTCCTTTCACCATACCTTAATACCTTCAACTTCATACCCAGGAACAGACATGAAAGAAGAGATTTTGCAGGGCAAGGCAGGATTAATAAAGTTTCAGACAGCAAATCCTGAGACAATACCAATGCAGAATATCCCTGCCTCTTGTGCCCTCCTCGGTGTAACAGCCGAAGGCTGTGGGTCAGCATGAGCTGCAGCCACATCACACGAGAGGCAGTCTTGGGGTATTCTGGGCCTACACCACAGCAGTGCTATAAGGCTTCCTTTAACATCCAAAATCTCTCCTTGCTTCAGGTTGGAAATCAGTCCAAACGCCAGCAGGCTACAGCACGGCTTTGTAGGAGCTGGATCACATCAAAATCTGGCACCCAGCAAAGACAGCTGTGCCAGAAGCTGGAGCGCTGCTCGACTCCCACGGCATTCAAGCCTGCACACGGTGCACTGGCTCTGCTCAGAGACCGTCTGGGTAACCACAGTTAAATCATGTCTCTGGACATCTATGTGCAGCTGATGGTTGTGTAAAGACAAACTGAACTTCAGTCCCAGAAGTCTTACAAGCCTTGGTTATAGGGGTTTCTCCTGGTTTCATCACCGCCAGGCAGCAGCACACCAAGCTCCTCGGACTAACAGCTGCAGGCACAGGACATGCACTTGTAGTTCTCTTTACCATGAAAGAAACAGCAACAAACCAGAACTTCACAGAACCCCACCTAGGCCATCTCATCAGGCCAACAAGAGCTCCTCCAACACCACCCACTCCACCAGCAACTACAAAATAGACCAAAATACACCTAGAAATTTAAGCGCTAAAGTGCTTTTTCATTTAAAGACTGTAAAGCAAACCAGAAAGTCTAGAGGAACATTTCAGGCTTTTTCCACAAGTAAATAAACCCCCAAAATATATCTGTATCTCCTCTCCAACCTCCAACACTCAGGGATACTGGAAGCTGCATTTAACTGTTGCCCCCAGACAAGAGGGAGAAGGGAGCCTAAACACTGATTAAGAGTATTTCTGGTATGAATTAAAAGAAAAGCTGAAATGTGTGCTCTCAGACAACCATCACCCACAAACAGCCCAGCATTTTGTACACAAATGTTCTGGTACAAAGTTGAAGAGCACTCCAAGACCAGGCTTGTTCTGGTATCTTCTGAGGCTAATCAGAAAAACATGAGGGAGCGCTCCAAGAGGGAACAGCAAAAGCTCTTTTAACTTCAGCTCTTTATATTTGGAGGAGGGAACATGCCTGCATGTGGAAAGATGGTAGGTCAGGTACACATGGCCCTTGTACCCACCATTTTGTTCTCCTCCTGGAGAAGTGCTTGGTCACAGAGTTATGCTATTTTGCCCTCCAGCAATTCAGTGCAATCCTTTTTGAATGTTAAAGAACAAAAAACCTACAGTCCAGATTTTCAATCATGTCTCCTGTCATCAACATTTCTAGGCACAAATACTAGTAATTTAGTTCTAAATCTTGGTGTAGACAAACTGCAAATATTTGCTCCTGATTCATGTAGGGCACCACAATGTTTCTCTAAAAATAGAGGCAAAAACTGAAAACATGCAGTCTAAGTCCAGACTTTTTTAAAGGATATTATTAAACTCAACAGCAGCTCCAGCTTCCCACCACCCCTGCTCTGGTCTCATCCCAACCTACTCTTTCAAGTTCTCTTAAGGAGAGGAAAAAAAACCCGCTTGTCTACAGAGCAGCTTAAAATTGTAGCAGCTTGTGTCAGCTCTAAATGACATGCTCAGAACAGGAAACCAAATCTTTTCCAAATAAAAGCCACTGTTTCTCTTCAGTTTTCCATCTAACACTCAGAAAAAGAAACAGGAAGATTAAGTTTGTTCTGGCACTTTCTGGAAGCACATGAGGTCTCTTAACCTACTTCAACAGGAATTTAATCTTTTAAGAACAAATTTCACATATAACTTAATTCAAATCATGATTTCTGAAAGCTAGAGAGTTTGAAATGGGAAAATGTCCTGTGGGCTGCATCAGCTATGCAGCTGCTTCTAATTAAAGCTTCTCCTTTACTCTCTCTGGGCTACTTTCCAGCACAAATACTTTAGAGCTCAGCCTTTTTTTTTCCCCCTCCTCCTTTTCAGCTCCAGCCTGCATTTGCCTTAGCTCAGGCTCTCATGGAACTAAACAAGAGACGTAAAAACAAAACGAAGGTATTTATCCAAATTTGAAGCATCCACAAATCCAGAGAGCTGCATTCATTCTAACAACCTAATGCTGCAAATCAAAGTAGAAGACTCACAAAAAGCTGTGCTTTTGGCTCTTCTGCCATGAAACTACATCGAAGCTACCTTCCAAAACTTAGTTCTCTCCTGCTTTCAATAGACTTCTGGAAAATATGTCTGGTCTGTTGGAAAAACTTCCTCATCTGCTGTACTATATTTGCCTGGGCACATTCATAAGACAGTCTCTTCAAATGCACCTTATAGACGATTTTAACCAGACTTCCAGATGTTTGATTTTCATGGGAGTTTTCCACTCAGGCCTATGATATCATCTGGAGATGCACAGAAGAAAGCAGATGGTTTTAATTTAAAAAGAGAAGGGAAGAATTTCCTCGTAGTCCTGCTTCTCCCCCCTTCCACCCAACACTCCCTCCACTTTGATTGGAAGATGCTTCGACACAGAGAGAAAAAAATGCTGCCTGATGACTAACGTGAGAAGGGTCTCAGCTATTTTGTTACAGATTTTAACCAGACTTCCCTCTGGCTCCGGGGTTCTGACTCCCACACCTACACCTCCTCTCAGGAGGGAGAACAGGATTCTCTGGTTAGCTTTACAAACGCTCCTTCCCATGTCTCAAGGCGCCCATTTATGCGTCATACTTTGAATGCAAACGATGGGATGGGACGGCCTCCCTGCCCTGCCTTTAAAGCAGCACACAGCTATTGTTCCCAGTCCACAGAAAGTGCCTCTGCAGAGAACCGCTCCACAGCGCTCCATGGAGCAACAGCAGCCATAGTCTGAACAGACAAGGTTTAATTCAGCTTTTTTTGCCCATCAGAGCTCTGAGAGCTTTTGGTATGCACAGGTAACTCACAGTAGAAAATTATGACTGAAAATCACTACTCTGTTCCCAGAATCTAAGCTAGCAGTGCGTGTACTCTCCCCTTTTTCCTCTGCCCTGGTCTCAAGGGTCTCCTTTAACTTCTGAAAGGAGACAGAAGGAAACAGAAAAGGGCAGACCATTCTCAGAAAGGGACAACTTCTCAACTTCTGCATTTAGCCTCTTCTGGAAAACTCTCAGACCTCATCCTGCTACAAGGTCTCCTATGGGTATTCCCCATTCACTAGTCTAGGAGTGATTAGTCTCTTGAGACAGATCCTAAGCAGATATCAGCTGCAGTCTCAGAAGCAGATCTGCAGTCCAGGATCTTGCCCTCAGCCCCAGAAGTCCTCTTAAATCCAAGTCAAAATTCATTTATGAAGTTCCTTCTTGAAGGAAAAGTAGGTCAAAAACATTGCAAGGGAGTTGAAGTTACTGGCAGCTACAATTAGGATAGAAGCCCCTTACTGCCATGCCATTGCTGCTTTGAGTTCAGCATTTTTTTGAGGTCCTCCTGTTGCCAGTCTACACATAAGAGGCAAAAACTGTATCACGCAATGTAAAAGGGGCACAAACTTCAGCACACGGTGAGAGAAACATTGCTCACTGACGAGACAGAGGCACACAAAGCTGTACAAACCCTGACAGCTTGGGGCATGAAAGGATGTGCTGAAGGAGACTGTCCTTTTGGCACTCCAGTGTCCCCATTTGACTAAGCACAGCTCTGAGGTTTTTTACACCATCAGGAGTAACAAAAGACTTTAGTGTTAAAGCAGTACCTGGTTTCACAGCAGCACAGCTATCCCTTCTGGATACACAAATTGCAACAGTCCTAAGGTCAAAAATACAGCTGTCAAAGCCTGCCAAGCACAAGAAGTAGCAATGCCCAGTTTCCTACCTAAACCTTGCAGCACCCCTATGTCAACTCCCTTCCCACTTCTGCTTCTCTCCCTGGCACAGTCTTGCTTCTGCTCCCTGCCACTGGGGTGGGAAGTTGGGAGAGGCCACAGCTGTGGAACATGAGAAAATCAGTTAAGAGACTCTCTGCTCTAGGGCCCTGCCCCATTCCAAGCAGAGGCACTGCCCAATCCTACATCCACCTGCAGCAGAGCAGATCCTTGTGCTCAGAAAACAGCAGGCAGCGATGCCAAAATCTCTGCTCCGCCTGTCCTTGAAACAGTTCCCTGTACCCACACCTTCCTTCCCAGCCTGCTGCAACTGCAGAAACGCTGCAAGTTCACAGAACTATCCCCTGGACTCTTCCTACCGCAGCTTCCCAGTCATCCAGCAGCAGGGAGACTAGAAATTGCTTTGCTGTGATGGCCACAATTAGCATTAAGCAGCAAGGAACTGTTACCCTTGTAACTGTTATCTTTGGATGTGAGAGGATGCAAGAAGGCTCCTTCATGTTTGACACCTCAACGTGTAAAAGGCTGCCTGGAGACACTCTGAGGAAAAAAACGCCACCCATCACAACAACAAAACACCCATCACAGTGCAGAGCAAAGCCAAACTCCAAACTGAAACTGCTTTTTGTCACAGCAGGACCTAGAAAGCTTGGAAGGACGGGTCCCCTTCACTGCTGCTGCAGATACAGACTTATTCTGTGGAATAAGGCCTGCATCCTCATCATGAGAGTCACTGAATGAATGTAGAAAGAGCTCTCACACAAAAAAAATCTGACTTTGGAAGATGCAAACACAGGAATGTGTAATTTTCTAAATATAAAATCAAGGTCAGAGGAGGTCAGTAACTCTATCGAGCAGTGCCACAGAATGACAGCCATGGGCCAGCAGCGTCACCAGGGGAACAGAGCTACTTAAAGGGTGCTCACAAGAGCAATCTGATAAAGCTCCAACCCCGGCTTCCTTACAAGGGACACAATCACTGTTCCCATAACAGATGCCAGATACACCATCATAAAGGTTTCTTAGCAGAAAACCAGCTTTCTCTTTTAATGGAGTAGATACTACAGGATTTTCTGACAAAGAAAGCTGCTTCAGCAATATGCTGCCATCCACTGCTGGGCCAAATATCTAGCTAGACTAGGTGTTTTGTTATCAGTGCTTACTCATATCTTATCACATTTGGTTATTGCTGATGCAGGTTCTCCCTCAGCAGTTCTCTTGATTCTTAGCAGACAGCAAGGCAGACGGGATGGCCCGACCACACACTACAACAAACAACTCAGCCAAGAGGAGATACAGAAAGTGGAAGAGAGCCTGTTATAATAACTTATTGCCTTGAAGAGGAAGTACTGCAGATAACTTGAAAAAAGTGGAAGGGGTGGAGACGCTGCTAATCATTGAGAGATTCTGCAGACCTAGAAGTCAAGCCACTTGCTTTAGTAAAAAATTCAGTTTCCTGAGCAAAATATTTCTACTCTTACAGCCATCACAAATTCAGAAAGTCATTTAGGTTACTAAACCGGATAGAAAGTTCCCCTATTCAGAGTTCCTCATAGTGCAGGAAAGAAAAAAAAAAAGTTAAAACCAAAACAGGATGCTAAGAATCAACTTGCTAAAGGTAGAGACTCCACAATTGAGGTGGGTTTTGCTACTTTTTCCCTTCCTTTCTGCAAAAAAAGTGTTCTTGAGCCAGAACTGAAAAACAGACACTTACTAATCTCTGTATACAGCTCTCTATTAGCCTTTCCAATTAATACAGCACCTGCAAAGGAACTGAGCTGTTTCTTGAAGGAGGGATTGGCTTAAAACCTGCAAGAACACTTTGCACAAGGAGGAAGGCAACATTAGAATTATAAATGCGTGCTAAAAAATTGTAACAGTGGTCAAAGCCGCCATTGTAATGAGGGAAATGCGTCAGGATCTGGACTGCACTACAAATAGTGCAGAAGCCAAGCAGATGAACCAATTTAGGCTGTAAAAAACAATTGTTAAGACATGGGTAAGAGGAACATGCAAGTTGGAGAAAATGTCCTTAGGAAGATACAAGCAGCACCAACATCAATACCAGTCTTGTTTGTTACCTTTATTGTGACCTACATACTTCGGCTCCAGACTGGCATGCTTAAGTACACATCAGAAAGACCTACAAAGGACACCTATTTCTTGTTTCAGTCTTAAAATACAAGTGAAAAGTACGAAAAGTTCCAGCTCTCTTTTCAGCAGGGCAGCTCATTTAAGTTGACATCAATGTAAAAGCATGGAAAGGGAAAGAATAGGAAGCAGCAAGCATTAGAAATTTTAGAAGAAACCCACAGGGAATAAGAAGTTACATGTTTGCTTTTCTGTGGCCTTTCTGCACATCAGGTATTGATTTGAAGCTGAGAAGAACCTCAAATTAGATTATGATTTCCCCTTTGTGTGCCACAGGTGCAATTTAAGTACATTGAGCTTTATGTACCACACTAATAGAGAACTAAAGGTTGTGGTTAGGGAAGATGGAAGTGTAAAGAAGTGTGAAGAGCAGAGCTGTGTGTTAGCCAAGCTAAATCAACAAAGAAAATTCACTAATATTTAAAGAATGCTGGCATTAAGATAATGTTTTAGCATGTTAGAAAATGACACAACTTGAACTGATGAAGTAAACAACCTTTAGAAAATAATCTGTTTACTGCAGACATAGTAAATTACCCAGCCAAACAAAGAGGATTCATTTTCTGACAAAATATCGCTTCAATTAAAAAAAAAAAAAATCTAAGTACTGCAGCTTGAAAGGTGAACTACATTTAAATAAATGTGATATTCTCCAGATAACACACAGCCTGCCAAAGCTCCTGCTGATGAGCTTCCCATGCAGCAACAAAGTGAAGGAACCATTGAAGATGGGTGTCAACATTTACCAAAATCAATTTACATGATGAAAACAAATGTGGATGTTTGGTTGGGGGGTTTGTTAGTGTGTTTTAGCAACTCACAGCTATTACTTGCTCTCAAGCAGTAGAAGGGAATTGGCACACCTCAGAGTGCAGAGTAGTTCTGAAAACCTCAAAAATATTCAAATTGAGGCTGGAGCTCTGTAAAGTAAGGCAAGCTATAAGACGGAGAGCAAGTTTCAACTTAGCTTGTGGGTCTGGAAACAAGGTACAGAGTTTACCTCTATGATTGGTTTGGCCTCAGTTCCCAACCCAGTACAAAGAAATCCAACTGACAAGATCCAAACCGAAATACTGAACAAGAATTCCAGATTTCTTACATTACAAAAACTAGAACAAACACACAAGAACTAACGTATTATAAAGAAACACCAACTGTGCTAAAACTGTTATGCTGAAAGAACCCAGTAAGAAAATCTTAAAAATTCACATTTCCTTTCTGGCTTGGGTCCTGAAGGAAAGAAAATGGGTAATTAAATTGATTAGAAATGAAACCAACTTACTTGCAATATCCTGTACCATTTTGATATGGAATGCATTTTCCCTCATTAACACATGGCTTGGAATCATCCATACACTGCAGAGCTGAAAGGAAAGAAAAGAAAACAACCATCAAACCTGTAGCCACAGTACATGTCAGGTCAAAGCTTCATTAGCGTATTTGGGGGAATGAAAATTTTATAGGACTGGAACAAAAACAAAGACACTATCACATAGTTTAATTTCATCTCTGGCAGCATCAAAAGAGCCAGACTGAAAGAAGAATCAAATACAGATTTGTTCATCAGGCAACCAAATCTTTCCAGAATTTCTTTAAGGTAGGTTTTCAAAGCAAAGTGTGCAGTAATTTCAGCAAGCTGCAAAGACATTCATGTCAGCACCTGCGTACTTTGGGTAAAGTGTCCTCAGTTACTGCTTTCTGATCAAAATTCTGGACTGAAATTCTCTGAAATACAAAGCAGCTACTCCTCAGCCTTCTTCCAGAATATTTTGTCTCAAATCCTTTCCTTCTTTTTTACTATTGCTAGGGACACCAGGCACTGAAACAGGGGCATCTGTCCCTCATGAGCTGACCTGCTGAATTTTACCAGCAATCCAGAATTTGCTGCAACATGTACTGTTGTGGCACTCTGATTTCAGACAGGATTGTGTTTGCAAGCAAGTGGAAAACAGCAGAGCTGTTAGCAACTTTCAGCAAAGAATTTGGTATTTCTAAGGAGGAGATGCTCTGTCACTCTGACTTGACATTTTCACTGTTGTGTTTTTAAAAAGGCATTAAGTATGACACAGCTCAGGGCCAGTCAATTTTTATCGAAGTCTACTGGAAGCTCTAGTGAAGTCTGTCCTGATGGAACCTCCAGCTCTGGCAAGTGCTTTTCCCTTCACAGGGACATGATGCAGCACTCAGTAGCTGTTTCCAAAGTGACCAGAAGGGTGAGAACTGTGAAAATTCTGCGGGAGCAGAGGGCACTTTGGAACTACAAAAATTTAGCCAGTCCACCTAGACCACAGCCTGCCATTTGAATAGCACCAAACTACCAGATAAAGCTCTCAGAACCAGATCAGCTACCTAAACTTATCCACATACCAAGAAGTCACAAGCTCTTCCCAGCCTCCAGTTCTGTCTCCTGGCTCCAAACTCACACACTTCCATGCCTTTACAGACCCCCTTTCCACAACCTTATTGCATTTGGGAAAGCATTTAACCAATCTTAATTAAAGGCACCTAGAGGCATCAATAATATCCAACCACCTAAACTGCCCACTTGTGAGCCAGCTGTTGTAGGGTTGGCTGCCCCCTTTTTTTCAAGGAGGGTTTTCCTTTCCTCAAGTGGTATTAAGTTTTCAATACAAACTCAGCAAGGGACATCAGGGAAAACTGGTCCAAACCACCACTGAGGTTGATATGCTGGTGACTAAGGAATGGGACTCAGAAACAGGAGAGTTAACACAGCAGTTGCACTAAGCTCTCCCTGCAACCAAACCAAATTCAGTCCAGCAACTGGATAACTTGGAACAGACTCCAGTTCTGCTGTCTAGGGCTTGAAGTGTTATTTCTCAATAACCCTGGAGCACATAAACAGGTCACACGCACTATGAGGCACTATAGGAACGTTTCATGCTTGCAATCCCTATAGAGAATACAGTTAAATTAAACCCAGCTCCCCAGGAAAATTATCAGCATTTCCCACAACACAAATACGCTTGTTGCTGTTAACTTGATTTCTGAAAAAGGGGCACTTGGATGGTGCTGCTTCTGCAGAGCTCTCAGGAAATGAACAAAATTCCACTCTGAGCCCCTTTCAGATAACCCCTGAGGTCAGGGTTACTAAGCGACAGAAATATTAACACGGGTTTTGCATGGCATTCCCCCCCACAGCGGGCAGAAACACTTACGCTGACTTGCACCTGTCTGACAATTTCTGTCCCATTTAACCGCAACGTCCACATGGCTTTGACTCCAAACTTCATCTGCTGCTGTCTAACACTGCAGCAGCTTGTTTTCACAGCAAAGATTAGCTCTAGTTAGCAGGGCTCGGTTACACCGTGTCCAAGAGAAACTGCACTGTGTCCAAGGGAAAGTGTCAGGATTCCGACGACTCCCACCACCCTGGCTACTCCTGGGAAATGGAGGAGGGTTAAAGCGCGCCGTGCCACATTTCAGAGAGCCAGGAGGGGAAGCAGGCTTGGTATTCTCATCTCACTACCTTGAATTTTCATTCTTTTCACACCAATCAAGCCAGTGAAGCAAATACTCAGAGGATTATTTCTTTTGTGCTCATGCTTTCAAACACAATTTTGTAATCTCGTCGAGTACCCGCGTCCCCAGTGAGAACTGAGCAGCCAGTTGATTTTGTAACCCACATAGTAAAAGCTTAACCAGCACTTGGCCAAAAACGCCTTCCAGCACAACCGCACGGAGGGGAACAAGAGGCTGACGGCTTTCGGGGTCACAGTAAGGATCCAAATCAAGGATTCCAGTTTGGCTTGCGAGGCCAAATACAGACACAGCAGAGAGGCTTTAGCAAAGTAGTGATTAATTTTGCTAGGGTTTTTGACAAATTATTCCCACCTTGAACTGCTGTTTAGCAGGTCATTAAACTACTACTAGCCTTTACAGTTCTTTCACAGAAACAATGAGACAATAAGCTTTTAAATATATATTTTGTCTACAGTAATTCAGAAGTGAAAGAAGCCAAGCAAACAAATACAAAAACACTTTGTACTTTTTCAGCTCTAGACTAATACAAGCTGAATAGAAATTTGAAATGCAACTAGAGCTGAAGTGAATGTAAATGTAACCATAGTCTACATTAAAATAAGTATTAAAGAGTCATGTGACTTCTCCTGGAAAAAAAAGAAATCACAAGGGAAATAGAAGACGGCAGTTCTCACAGTAAAATTAGCATTTCTGTGCACAAAGCACTGTCTTCCTGTATTTCACTACATCTTTCATAATTTCACAACAGATGCAAAACCAAGGCATTTCAACACGACTCACTTCAAAAGCCACTTCTCTGCTACTCTACCATGTTGTGATTGAGAGTTAAAAGTACCAGAAACTACATTCTACCTCAGCCAGCACAGAAAGTTTGTTTTGCTACATGCACTGTGTTAACTGGAAATACTCTGGTGTGTACAGCATGAGAGAAGGCAGCCTTGCCTTGAAAAGATAAAGCCACTTTTCTAGAAGCCATATATAGACAGCATCAGCACACTGTCAAGGCTTTGACAGCTGCTTTTGACAGTTTTCTTCAGTGTTTAACACAAACAGAAATGGTGAGTTGTTGGGTGGTTTTCTGGGCTTGCCATAGCCTGGCAAAACCACCAAGACTGCCAGAAGGTGGGTTAGCCTCATGGATTTTAGGCATATTACAGGGATGTTGGGAAGACACCCCATGGTTTTCAAAAGACTGGCTTCTCACGGAGAGGGCAGGCCATTCCAGAAAGGAGTACCCAATTTCTACAGTCACTGTAGCCAAGTTTGAAGGACACTTCTCAGGAAAGGGCTCTTGAGTACAGGTAAGATGAACACTGTAAATGATACTCCCCAGCCTGGAGTCCACACAAACCCTTGCACATGCCTGCGTTGAGATGCAAACTCTAACCTGACATTTAACATCCTACCAAGACTATTTTCCAAGGCCAGAGGGAAAAACAGATAACCACTGCTGTAAAAAGAGCACAAGATACACTATAGGGAATGCTGTGATTTTTGACATCCAAATCCAAAGCTCACAACTGGAGCACAATTCCACCTAGATTTAATTTTTCTTTTTGGCTAAAGAGACAACTAAAATCTAGGGGGAAAAGAAAAGTTTTCTTTCTGCCTCAGTGTTCTTTACAACGCCAAGATGATCTGGACATTGTGATTTGGTTTCCACACTTCATCTGCCTTCTATAAATTCAAATATTTTCTGGGCTATAAAATTAAAAGAAATAGCATAGGATTAAGATCAAAAGCTCTGTCAGAGTTCAGCTTTTAAGAGATCTTTGCAATAGGGAAATCAAGCCATTACCAGAGCAAGTCTGAAAGGGCTTTGTTGTAACTACCCAAAGGAAAGTAATGCCAATCAACTCCTTGCCCACAAGTTCACAAAAAGTAGAGCTGAAATAGAAATGAAAAATACCAAAACAATTAATGCTGTGAGAAAGAGACATCATAAAGCTGATTTCCTGTAGCTTTGTGGTCGATTATCCTGCATCTCAGAAGGTTCAGGCTCTGACCAAAGGTTTTATTTTAAATAAGGGGAGAGTGATGTCCCAGCAGAGAACACAGCTGAGCTGCTCCTTGGGAGGACACTACAGGTATCTCTCTCTCCTCTTTCTGCCCATAAGTGTTTCATTATGTTCATAGAAACACAGTATCAGAACCGAGACCTTTGTCCTACGTGGTTAAAGCCTGTCCATAAGTTCAAAAGCTCTCTTGTGGCAGTGGGTGGAAAACAACCTACTTGAACACAGAAAAAAAGTCAAGCCAAAAACACATTTAAGATTAGACAGAAAGCTAAAGGACAAAATAGGTTTCTATAACCTGTATGCAGTCAGTGAATTTTCTGTCTCGATTGAGATTCATGAGAAACAGCCTGTCATTTCAACCGTGCTACCCATTATGCATTAAGGGAGAGGAGGAAAAAGGATTTGAAACCCTCTAACAACAGCAACACAAAACGCATGGAAAATCCCATGCTCAGGGTTGCTTGTCAGAAGTGGATCAGCTCTGAAGAGGACGACCATCAGCATGGCCAGAAACACCAGTTACACAACAAATCAAGGGGGTCTCAAATTCCAAGGGAGAGAAAGACAGCTGCTGATTCCCTTCAGGAAAAACAGAGCATGAAAAAAGCAGTTAGTGCTGAAACATGAGGTTCATTCTGCAGGAAGGTCCTCGATGTGCAGAAAGGGACAAAATGCTTCCACAGCAGCACTGCACACCACACAAACAACTGCTGGAAGAGGTGGTAAGGAGTAAGCAGCACTGTACATATGGAGACAATACTCAAAGATAACCAAATTTTGGAGGAAAACCACAAAGGACTAATTACACTACTCACTAACCTCAAGAGATTACAGTTCCAGTGAGATTATATAGCAGGGAAGAACCCACTAGTAAATACCAGCTAGCTGAAAATAAGAAAAGAGTTGGTTTTTTTTTTCCCCCCTGTAGAATGGATCATCCTATGGCAGGCACATGGAGGGGGAAGGAAGCAAACTGGTAAAAATCCTTGCTGTGAAAAATCAGTAAAGCATTATACTCAGCTCAGATTTAGAAAGCATTAACATTTGGGGAATTTAAACAAGCTGACCAGTTTGCACTTCACACACAGAGGGTAGTAGTTAAAGACAAAGCTTGTCTACAGGGCATGGAAATGGTCTGTAAAGTGAATTGCTTTAATCAGATTAAGACATCTCCACTGTTTTTACACACAAAAGCCTGAAATCAATTGGATAATGCAAGACTCATCAACTGAGAAGCTAAGCAGAGCTCAGAGGAGTGTGAAGGCACTCAACCAACAACCTATACCTTTTGGGAAAGAAAACTCTGGTATCTATATTTCCTTCACAAATTCTCCAGGCAAGCGCAAAGAATTTTGAAAAGAAAATATTTAAGTGGATTTCAGAAGAACAAGACCGTAAACATGAAGAAATTCTGCTTTAGAAGTTCATCAGGTTGCTTTTTTTTAAATTTGAGGATGCCAACAGCAAATCTGACTACATGAAGCTCTCAGACATGCAGAACTCCATGACCTGCCATCATCTGGTTCAAACCTCTCTTTCAAACATCTAGGACCAGCAAAAACTACTAATTGACCCTCCTAAAAGCAGAGCTCGAAACCATCCTGCAGATTCACAGGTAGAGTTAAAGTCTTTCATCATCAGGGTCTTAGGCCCAGGAAGCTGCAGGAACACTGATATTTGTATCAGATGCAGCTACAGTTCATGTGACACTGCTGCTGCTGAAAAACTATTGATAAAAACTGGCATTATGATAGATACTGAATTTAGGATGAACTTGTAACACACTTTAAAAGGCTGTCAGCCACCATATTCTCCATCTCCCCACACAGCTACTGTTCTCTGCCTTCCCCCATTTGCAGTTTTCCAAACAAAGCCAAAATGCCTAAAATCCAGAACTGCAACATAAAGCACTCAGGGGAAAAAAAAAAAAGTTTTCGACAAAAAAATGTAGGGAAGGCAATTAAAGAGCTGAAGAGGTATTGGTGTTTCCATGGCAATCTGGCAGTCAGGAGCCATGCTCGCCTCTTCTCCCAAGTCTTCCGTCATTCTGCAGCACTAAATCTTTATTAATTTGAACGTTAAGCATGTCTGCCCGTGCAGAAATGTTATCCCACTGCTTGTGCCGAGCAGCGCGTCCGCAGCCGTCCAGGGTGATGTCAGAGAGACGAGAGGAAGATGCATGGAACAAACAGCAGACGCCCGTGCCATTTTGAGATACAAAGCTCTTTTTTCATCCCCATGGCAGTCTAAAAAAAGGACATGTGCCCTAGGAACAGACTATTTTCTAAACAGAACGAACGATTATTTCTGCAGATCTCAGATGACCCTGCTTAGAATGATATAAGCACTATTTCTCTGAGACGAGCCCTTGACTTCTGTTGGCAAGATGATTTCAAATTGAATTCAGAGAAACTGAGAATATAAAAAGTCCGCAAAAGGACTTTTAAACACGTGTGCTTAGGAAAGCTCTTTTTTCCACAACATGGATGACATTTCCCTAAGGTGTCCCAAAGAAGGGGTGACAATAATCACTGTATCAATGCTCTACGGAAGAGTACACATTAGCCAAGAGTACAAATTTAAAGGAAATTGTTACACCTGGAGCTACTATTGTAACTGCTTGGGTTTGATGCTAAGTAAGATAGATTCTTGAGTCCAGAAGAAACAGACTGCTACTGCTTTTCCACCTACTCCCCCATCCTGGATTCAAAGCCCAACCACCCACACCCTCTCATGGCACAGACAACAGTTTTGGAAATGGGAGAATCCGAAAAGGACCAGAGCCTACTGAAGGGAATCATCCACTAACTGCAACAGCAGCAAATGAAAAAAAAAAAAGGGAGGGAAGTAGCTGTGGAAGCTGACAAAAACCCAACCCATCCACTGAAAGGGATTCGAATGCCAAATGCCACCAGAGGCATGAGTCCTCCTTTCCCAAGGATTCAAGTCCTGAGAACATAAGCAGCAAGATCTTCACGTATTTTTAATCTAAGTGATGCCCTGCAGGAAGTGATGCGAGTTAGCCAGATTCTCATAACGCTCCCTTTTGAAAGTCTAAATCAGCATCTTTGATAAGAACAAATTTGATAGATGGTAACAGCTTCAGAAAATCAAGTCAAACTTGCTCTCCCATAAGCAAATCTATATCAAGTAGACCAGCACTGTCAGTGTTATCTGAAGTCCTCCAGATTTCACTGTGTGAATACTAAAGACCTCAAACTGCAGTCCACACCAGCACAGCACCGATTAAAAATGGATTGTAACCTGTTAGAAACACGGGCTGGCAGGCAGCAGCAGCCTGGTGAGGCAGAGCACCAGAGTTAATGACAGCAGGTAATTAGGGTGGGCTTAACAGCCGGGATCCTTCTGCCTGATCAGAAGAGAAGCAAATGGTTCACAGCAATTATCAGGTGAGTATCCTCACCAAAAGCGCAGGTGTTGCTGCCCCACCCCAGCTTACTGCACCTTCAACTGCAGCCCTTTGCAAAACTAAACTGGAAAAGCCAGTTGCTACACCATGGGGCTTGCATGATGAGACAAGGCTGAGTAGTCCAAACCATAGCGCTCCGTGCATCCAGGAGCCTCCTATTTATTGACCAAGAGGGCTGACATCAGGTACCTGCCCTCTCTTGCACAAGAGCATCAAGCCAGTTGAATATGCACCTGAAAATACCCTTTCGGTGACTTCATCTTTCCCTTTCCCATTAATTCAAGCCACAGCTCCCACTCCCAGGAACCAGATGCAGGTCAGTATCTCACGAACAACAGGAGTCACTTTCAGTCTGGACTTGTCATCTCTGCCGACCAGTCTTTGTTCAGCACCAGGAAGAGATTTCACCCACAAAGGCAAAAAATTTTGGCAGCATGGGAGGACCTCAACCACCTCGGGTGTCTCTGCCCAGGCAAGTGACAACAGGTGATGCCACAGCTACTTCTCTCAGCCCCTCAGGGAAAGGGCCAGCAATAAGCTGCTGAGTTGTTCGTATGAAAGTACAGTTTGACTAAGTGGACATGACATTTAGTCTTTACAAAATTAGTATTTTTCTATCTTACTGGACTGTGTAAGCCATCTCCAGAAATAACAGTGCTACTATGCACCACAAGTCTATGCTACCACAAAAGTGTATTTCTAAGACACCCACCCTTGAAAGATCCTTTAATTTTCCTTTTGAACAAACCTAGCCGAAACACATTTGTGAAACAGCTTTTTTTTAACTCCAACCATCTTCTTGCAACGTATTAGCAAAACTAAATCAGCTTTCAGAGGGGATTACTGGAAAAAAACCCAACATTTCTCCCAGGAGACAAATACTGACCATTTCAAAGTCAAAACAGATCGATTGACTGACCCAACTACTCTGTATTCAAACCAGCAAGAAGTGGTTAAAACTCTGCATACATTTTCCGCTCCAAAACCATACTGAACAACAAAACTACTGGAAATACCAGTGTCTTGCTTGCTCATCCCTAAACAACTTCCACTAACACTTTCTCCCATCGCTGCACTGTTCATAAGTCATCTGAAAAGCAACCCAGCCTCTCAAGAGTAAAAAGAAGGAATGAGAAGGCACGCAAGTAATCAATGACCGCTGGTACTGGATAGGTTTAATGCGGTGCAAGACTACACAAGCTTTACTCCGGGAGCAGGAGCTGCTGGAAGTGCCATGAGATTTCCATCAGAACCCACCAGTTGTGGCTATGAACCAGCGCTCCAGACAAGCTTCAAATAGAATGCAAACGCCAGCGTGCAAGAGGGAACAGTGACAAAAAGCGGCACTTCCCTCAGATGCGTACACATGGTTTCATCGCGCCTGGACTGATGAGGAGGAGGACACGCAGAGATTCTCTCTGTATGTACAGGAATGTCCCCAACAAAGGCTCGGTGCGCAGGTATGCGAAGCGACGGGCGCCGCAAAGCTTTTTCTCCCGTGTTTTGAACCCCCGACCCCCCAGCTCCCCGGGAGCAGCGCATCCATCGCTGCCGCGCACGGCCAGCCAGGGGCGGCTTCCGCGGCTCCCCCGGGGCAGCGGCTCCCCCGAGGGAGCGTCGTTCCCACGGAGTTCAGCCCGCCGCCCCCGCCGGCACCCGCGCCCGCCCGGCTCGGGGCCGCTCGCACAAAGCGCCGGCGG
>VZRS01011853.1:99751-115088 GCA_013398055.1 Ifrita kowaldi
GGGGCCCGGGGGGCTGGACCGTGGACATGGGGAATGATGGAGGGTAGTGGGGATGAAGTGCAGGGATGCGGCACGATAGGGAGCAGTCAGGATGGGGGCACAGGGGGGGCTGGACCGTGGGGAGGAGGGATGATGAGGGGCAATGGGGATACGAGCAGATGGCAGCAAGGGTGGAGGAATGGAGGGTGAGGGCAGCAGGACAAGACGTGCTCCTGCAGGGTGGTGACTACAGTGGCAGGGGNTGGCAGGTACCCACAGGGGAGGACAGTGGGGCTGTCCACCTGAAACGCTGCGCTGCCCTTCGCTCAGATGTGGGGTGCAGGCAGCTGCTGGCCGGGGATCTGGAGTGTTCCCCAGTTCGGTATGGGAAATCCAAAACCAGCCTGGGCCACCAAGGCTCAGTGAGCAGGGAAGCTTCTGGAGTAGACGGACAAGCTCACTGCCCCATGGCTCACCCCCACAGCTGCTCCTGCTGCAAATGCCCAGGAGGAGACCTGAGTTCCCACGGAAGAGGTCTCAGGAGGACAGCAGCTGGATTCAGCCTCAAGATCCCTCCCCAGTCCTCAGCTATCATTTAAAGCGTTAAAAATCCTTCTGCCCTGGTTCAGACTCCCGAGGACTGAGAGCCCTTTGTGTGCAGTGCTGACACGGCAGCCTGGCCGTGAAGGCAGGATTGTACCGGGTCTGGGGGAGAGAGGGGGCAATGAATAAACCTCACTGTTTTCCCCCGTAATTCTCCAGATCCCAGAGTTCCTCCCAAGCGTGGTGCTGGACAGTCAGTGCCCTAACCCCATTATGATTTTTCCAGGTATTCCAGTGGAACCCTTTGACAACTCCCCCACCATCCTACACAGCTGCCAGAGCTTCCCATCGCCGCTCCAACAGCTGCTTGTGGGCAGACAGTTGTGCCTCACAGCCATGATGGCCATTCCACAGGATTGCTCCTGGCACACCGCCCTCCCTGCAGCTCCTCACCTGCTGAGGTGGAGGCCGGACCCCCAGTATGCCCCAAAACTTCCCACATATAAAATGATGGGTGGCACTGACCAGCACTTAAGTTAAAATGATGACAAAGCCAAGCCAGGAGTTTGAGGAGGGACAGACAGGGAATCTGACAACAAAAAGGGCTTGGGGATGCTCTCCTGAGTGCAAATTCAGGAGGAATTCTGGTGTTTCACCAAGAGCTGCCTTTTCCAGCTCCCCTCAGTGCTGAGCATTACTTATCACCCCTGACCTTGAAGTGGCTCATCCTCCACTTTGTTTCACTTGGCCTGAGCACAAGGCTCTGAGCCCCAGCACAGGGCCAGGATCCACGGCCTCCCTGGCACAGCTCTTGGAAGCAAGCAGCTCCAGCTGGCAGCTGAGGCTCACTGAGAGAATCCAGCCAGGAAGAGGGAAGATGTCGCTTCCCTCCTGCGGATCTGGGGAACCTGCTGATTGCTTTTCTCTCTCCACTCTGACCTTGCCCTCATGGGTGCACATGGACTCAGCTGCTCGTGGGAGAGAGCATCCCATGGCAGCTCTGTTGGGGAGGTAAAAGGGGTGAGAGTAGCCATCAGTGGGTCCTCACCATGGTAGAGGCTGGGAGTGACTGAATCCGGATGGACAGAGTGGATTTTGCTGCTAGGAAGGTGAGGGCCAAGCTGCTCTTGGCTGCCCTGGCAAGCTGAGTTGCCTGTGCCAGGAGGGAATGCACAAAGCAGAGCAGAAAGGGGACCGGGACAGGTGCCCCACTGTGTTCCCATGCCAAAGTTCTTCAATTAGCTCCCCGTCATTCTCATGATCCTGTCATTAAGCAATAAATCCTATACAGAAGAGTTGAAAATGTGTTTCAGCATTTCTTCATCTTCGTGCAGCCCTACTACACACCACCTCACTCCCAGTTTCCCACCCAGAGAAGACCAGCAGCCAACACTGGAACTGAAGAACTCTGGCAAGGTTTCCTGCAGTTTCCATCTGGTTTCTGACCATGCCTTGCCCCTCTTTGCCCACGGAGTGTCTCACCCAGGTGCGGGGTCCAAGCCTCGGCTGCCCAGGGTGGCGAGGGGAGGTGGGCAGGGTGCCTGGCACAGGGCTGGATGTGCTGAGGCACTGGAAGCGATGCCAGCTGAAGGACTAGGAGAGCTGAACAGGCTCCATATCCACGGCAGAGTTAGTTAAACGGCCCCAGCAATTAGGGAAATCCTGGCACTTTGTCTGACGAAGACTGGGGGAGATCAGGCCCTCTCTC
Organism: Ifrita kowaldi; assembly: GCA_013398055.1. Taxonomy (NCBI): domain Eukaryota; kingdom Metazoa; phylum Chordata; class Aves; order Passeriformes; family Cinclosomatidae; genus Ifrita; species Ifrita kowaldi. The sequence goes on from VZRS01011853.1 coordinate 101,982, forward strand.
CGGCTCCGCTCAGAGTCTCACCCTGCCGCGATTTTGGTTCCTGCTCCACAGAGCATCCACGTACTTTTCTCAGAGGGAGAGCCCACAAGGGCAGCATCTCCTCACATCCCAAATGCCTCACCTCTCTGCAGCCAGGGAATTCTGCCAGGCAGACATGCTGGGGGCTCTGCAGTGCTCTCCCCCGCTCTCCTCGCAGAAAGCAAAATGCATTTGAACAATGAAAATGCATTCTGAGGTGCTTTTTGTGTGTCTGTAGCTGGTCAGTGTGGATCATGGCAGTACTCTGTCCTTCACCTTGGAGGAACTGCTGATTTCAACAGCTTTGTATTGGCTTGCTCAGAATAAATTGTGTTTTCTTGCAGTAACTTTTCAGTGATGTTGATGGTGGTTCAGGCATTAAGATCTCAGTTCAGCCCACACCCCAATGCCTGTCTTACATCCCAGTGTTTTACATGTTATCCCAGATAAGTGTTGCCTCTTAACCTGCCCCTGATCTGGGGTCCTTAGGACAAACATGCTTGAGTCATATGTCTCAGCTTTCTCTTTTGTGATCAGAAAAGCTGGAATCCCGTTAAAATGGGAGCTGAGGGTATTTCGGTTACAAGATGTCAGCAGCCAAGAGGTTTAAGAAAAGCAGGAAGGAGAGAAGCTTCCAACAAAATCCTCAGGGCTGGCAGCCTTGTGCCTGTGCTGCAAATAGCTTGTCCTGTGGCTCATCTGCAAACTCTTAACATCCACATGACTTGGCTTATGCCATGATTACCTTACCTGCCAGCCAGCCTCGTCTTAAAAAGAAACAGAGAAGTGCAAAGGCATTCCTGCATCAAGCCCTGCAGGAATGCACTGGGCTCCCTGCTCCGCCTCTGCCGCTTAATCGCCAGGGGAATTTGTACCCTCTGCCTTACCCGCAGCTGCCTGCTCTCAGCAGCCCCTGGAGTATTTAAATTGCAGATGGAGTTGCGTAGCTTTTACCAAAGTTGGTCTGACGGACAGAGTGGCCATTAAGCTCCCGAAATGCCCCTGGCTCTGGGCATGCAATGGAACAAGAATCCACTGATTTGTGGTCACCCTCCAGGTCACAGCCAGTTCTGTAATGACGGCTGGCACAGTGCTATGGCCGTGGCTCAAGGAAGGGGCGGCTGCTCACCACAATCACTGGGTTCCATTTTTTGGGTCTGTATTCAGGACTGGCTGAATAAACGGGAATCTGTAACTCCCCCTCTTGATCAGCAGCCGCCTCTAGGTAGCTACAGCAGTGATTTGCAGCGGGCAAATCCTGCTCCTCTCCCAGTGCATGCACAGCCCATGCGAGTCACCCTTCTGGTGGCATGATGTGGCACAGCCCCCATCAGCTGTGGTCCCGATGCATGTAGGGGCAGAGGAAAGCAGGATAGGGGCTTCCTCCTGTTCCTGTGGGACCCAGAGCCTGGCATCAGTCCACAGACATGCTGTTATGTCCCTCCTGTCACCGGGTGGGAGCCTTGTGCTGCTCTGCAGCTAAGCTATGCCAGAGGCCTCCCAGTCCTTCCTCGCCTCAAGAGTTCCCTCCTCTCCCAAGGTGGATGCTAGGGGCAAGATGCCATCACAGCTGCAAGGGGCTCATGGCTATGAAGGGGGGAACGTGAAACTCCAGGAAAGGTCCTGCGGAGTCACACACACCTCAGTGTCTCCAGGCTTGGGCACCACAGGAACCCATGCAGGGCCCAGTGCGTAGGATTTGGGGTCACTGTGGCTCCAGCAAGCACGTTTTTTTCTGCTCTTCTTTGCAAATCCTGTCTCTGCTGCCAATTTGGGTGGCCCCCAGTTGCAGCCGACAGGGAGGGTGCACTTTTGCTCCGGGTGCTGTGCCACAGTGGGGCTGGGGAATCCCGTTTGCAGTGAGCATGGGCAGTGTGCCAGGGAAGCAGAGTGTGCTGGGGTGGCCGGAGAGCACCCGCAGGGCTGGGGGTGCAGAGGGGAGGAAAAGACAAAAACAAAGCAATGACAGAGGAAACAGGTTTATCGTCTCTCTGCAGAGCGCTAGGGCTCAGCCACAAGGGGTTTTCTGAGCCATGATTCGAAATCACACTAGGCTGCTCCATGCAGCCGTGAGCTCTGAGAAAGCCCCGTGGCAGGGTACAACAGCCCCGCTGGGGTGTGCACGGGGAGCAGGGACTCCCCAGCTTCTGCTTTATGCCCTGCGGTGGGTTCGTGAGCTCAGGCATAAATGCAGCCAGCTGGGATCAGCCATGTGATGCTCTGCGAGGCTCGGTGCTGTGGGCAAACCTCGGGGCAGCCCGGCAGGGGACCCAAATGCTGCATAAGACGGGGGAGAAGGGGGACAGACTGGGGAGGGCAGGTGGCATGGCTGCTCCAGGGAAAGCAGAGCCACGAATACATCTGGGCAGACGGGTCAGAGACTGTCCAGGAAGTGCAGGCAGGGTATCTGCAGTGGGGAAGTCAAACCCCACCTCTCCCCAGTGCAGGATCCTCAGTGACGCCAAAAGAGCTCAGGTCTGGGGTTACCAACAGGGACAGAGTGGGGAGGGGGTCAGGGGCTAAGCAGGTGACCCAAGGCCTGCCCTGGGGCTTTCCAAGCGCTCATGACCAGCACAGCTGCATCACCGGGGACAGGGGAAATGGCACAGTTCAGGGGTGCTCTGGGGCAGGATGTGGCGCTGACTCAGGCCAGTGCAGGAGGGTTGGTCCCACAGTCAGCTGTCCCTGGCCAGCTGCCAGGCCAGCACCCTGCCCTCAGAAAAGCCTTCATTTTCGGGTGGCAGAAAATGTACATCCTCCTTTCCAAAAGGTCACATTTAGGTAACGCAGCAGAGCAAAGTGTGAGGGGCAGAGGGCACCTCCCGAGCACCTCAGCCTGGCTCTGTGGTACATTCCTCCCTGGCCTGGTGGGATGCAGAGCCCTCCAGAGCTGCTGTGGCCTCACACTGGCACCTAGGGAAGGAGAACAAGGACTAGGGTGTTCAAAGGCTGAACTTCAAGCCCTGCTGCCCTGGCCAGTGCTGTCCAAGCACTTCTCTGGTGTTGGGTGCCCTGGGCAGGTGCTGCAGGCACAACCCTCCACACCACTGGGACATTCACCCATGGCAAAACAGCTTCCAAAAACGATCTGTGGCCAAACTGCCCTGGGGTCCCACAGGAAAAGATGCTGAAACTGGATTTTTCTCAAAACCTACTCACAAGAGGGGTTTGCAAGTGCGAGGAGCTTCTTCAAAGCAAAGGAAGCAGCCGGTGCCCAAGTTAACACAGAAACCAAAACCCTGCTGCTCCCAGAGTGGTGACAGTGCAGAGAGTGGCCACAGCCTGTGCCAGCTGAGACCTGGTTTATATTTGACACGGTGGCTGGATCACCCAGCCAGCTTTTGCCATCCTGCTGCACTCTTCCTCTTCACAGTGCCATGCCACACCCATGGCAGGTTTGGCAGCATCTGGGAACCAGCTCTGCCTGTCTGCTCTTGCTGCTTGACTCAGGGAGAAAACCCCCGTCACCCAACACCGGCGTGTAAACCACCCAGTGGGCAGCGGGGTACACAGCCATGTCCCTGGTACACAGCCCCTGCTCCCTCCAGCAGGCACTGTCCCCAACAGCATCCCTGGACCCGTGACTCAAAGACACCCAGAGGTGCCCAGACCTGAGCGGTGTCAGCAGCAAGCACAGCCAAAACTGACAGCTTCCATCTCTGTGCTCACCCGGTGAGCAGAGCAGCTCCCAGGACACTCTGCACCATCATCTTTTCTTTTGCACTCTCCCTGTATCCCATGCCAAAAGTTTCCCGGTGGCAGTGGGCACATTGTGGGAGAAGGGAGAGCTCAGCTCTGCTCTGCCCTCTAAACCCGCCAAGAGCAGGGGCTCAGGTGCTACAGAGGTGCCAGGAGTTTGCACTGCCCCCAGGTCCCACTTCCCCTCTGCTGCACATGGGCCTGACATGGGACAAATGCCTCTGCCAGGCTGAGGGGGGCAGGTGCAGGAACTGGGGAGAAGCCCAGCGACGAACCCAGCAGGCAAAGGCTGTTCCAGAGCCTCTGGAAGTAGAGGGGCAGCTCAGAAACAGAAGTGAAAATGGAAAGGGTGCTGGGTAGGAGGTGACAGGCAAACGCCCTGCGGAAAGTGTCTCCATCCGTCTCAGCCGCAGCACCCCGGCTGCACGATGGGGTGAGGCCAGGCAGCGCTGCCTGGTGCGGCACAGTCCGGGAGCCCTTGCAGGCACATCCCCGGCTTCACGGGGAGGCTGCAGCTCTTTGGGGAGGCCAGGGCATCGCAAGGAGCTGGGGGTGCCCTGAGGAGGAGTCCCCTTTGTGTCCCCAGCCCCGCACCGTGCCGCAGCCCCGCGCAGGCACTGCCATCTGCAGGCAGAGCCCCGGCGCCGGCTCCGGCCGCTGCCAGCACCGCGACCCCCGAGCCGGCAGGGACCCGGCCACGGCCCCCAGCCCGGCTGCGACACCCGGGCGGGGAGCCCCGAGCCACGGGACTCGCCCAGCCACGAGCAGCCGTCATGACACACATGGAGAAAAGGGCAATGGCTTCTCCTCCCCTCTGCCCAAGGAGCCGCACAGGAGCTGAGCTCACACCTGGCTGCTCAGGAGGCACAGAGAGACCCCTGCAAAGCAAAACCCTGCCCACACCTCCCTCGCACGGAGCAGCAGCAGCACCTCTCCCCTCTTTGAGGGACGAAAGGGGACTCCGTGTTTTGAACGCAGCGAGGGAACTGCTTGTAAGGTGCTCCCTGGAGCCCCACACTGGCCTGCGGGAGAGGAAGACCCGTCGTCTTCCCTCTAGGTAAGCGGCACTTGCAGCTCTGTGCCCTGTTCACACTGGCGCAGCCCATGGGGATACACACCCCGCTCACTCCCAGTTTGTGCTGCTTCTCGTGTGCCCCCTATGAACAGCATCGGCACAAAACTGTCCCCATAAAATTCCACCCACGCTGAGAAGGCTGCCTGCCAATAGGCAGAGGTGCCAGCAGGGAGAGATCCCTGCTATAATCAAAGTACATCGTCTCCACCAGAAAATGGTCAAACTCATGTCCTTCAACTAGTTCTGCCTCCAAAAAGGAGCCCTTATCCCAGGTGGCTCCATCTATGAGGTCTTTACCCTCTTGTGTCCCTGGAAGGAAGGAAAGCGTCCCCCAAGGTCACAGGAAAGAGACACAGGACACTCCTCGCTGCAGAGGGGATTTTCAGAAGCATTTATTTCACTGCTGACACTGGGGCTGCAGGAGGCAGCTGCTCCCCGAGCTGCCCTGCGCTGCAGAAACATCACCCCCCTCAATCACAACAGTCCATGGACGGTCGGTGTCTGAACGGTGAGACCTTCCAGCACCTACATTACACAGACCTACATCACTGGGACATTCACCTGGTAGGGACACCACTTAAAAGGACTTAAAATAATGATAATAATTATAATAAAGCAATCTACAAAGTAACACTTGGAGGCATCATGCAGAAACCGGATTACTTTAGACTACATGGCAGCTCAGATTTACTGGGTTTATCAGTGGACGAGTGCTGACTGCTTCTCTGCCAGCCCAACAAGGTGCCAAGGTGGGGAGTATTCCCAGACAGGACAACAGCTATTTCCCACCCACGGCAGGAAACACTTCCAGGTCACAGTTTATACATCCAGAACTACACAAGGTTATGTGCTTGTCAAAGGTGCTGGGAAGTCCTGAAACTCCCTTCTGTGACATCACCTTCTTCCTCTACCAAGTGGCAGGCCCTTGAGTGCAGCAGAGTGCCTGAGCTGTGGGGTTGCTTTTTTCTCTCTTTTTTTTTTTAAATAAAACCAAAATCTGACTGCTAAAATGTTATTCTTAGCACAGGTGGACCAAAAAAAAATTTTAAAAATCATGTTACACTGGTGGTATATAGATTGGCCTATAAGAAAGAAGAAGCTCTATACTATTGCCCCATAATGAGTTTTTCTTCACCTACAGTTTCAACTTCCCAAGTGAGGTAGGGAGAAGGTGAGCATGGGAAAAAGAGGTGGTGTTTCTAAAGGATTCCACGCTTTTAAAGTTATCCTAATCCTTCATGTAAAGTGTTCTTTAAAGAAACACTGCCTTTTCTTCACAACAACATTCAGTTTTAGCTTTTGGTTGTTTTGGGTGAGGGAAAGAGGGAGAAAGAAAACAAGGATCCCAGAGATGAAATGCTAGCAGTTTTGACACATTTCGGAAGGAAAGCACAGTTATAAAAAGGAAGGAAATAATGTAGTGAATCTGCACCTAGAAGGGATTCTAGAGACTCTAGAGTGTGCTGACATAGTTTGCACTGTGCCCGTTCCAACAGCATTGAATTACACACCCTGTTCATGTGGAAACACACTGTCACACACAGCTGTCAGGAGAGGGAAAGTGGACACTTAGAAACCAGGAATTTAATTTTGCAGGAACCAGTTAATACAGAAGCCTTCCACTGTCCCTCCTAGTACTGGACAGAATGTATTTTAAGGCATAGTTTAACATCCATTTCTTCCTAAAGCAATTTAAAGTGTAACAAGCTGGGATGTCAGACACAGAACACTCAACAGGTATTCTGACAGAGGTGAAAGCTGGTTTATGTACAGTGAAATATTTGCCTTCAAACAGGGGAATCTTGAGAAAGAAAGAAAGAAAAATAACTGCAGACCCAGAGTCTAAAAAAGCAAACATTACCAACACAAGGAATGTTCATTAGAGTCCAGTTCCCACTAGAGCTACTCAACAGGAGGACGTACAACGTGATTATGCTAAACAGCACTGATTGACTGTTCCCAGAGTGCCCGGGAGGGAGAAGAACCTTGGGAGGCCAAACTCTGCAGTATCCTAGCGCAAACTGCCTCAGAGGAAAAGCCTGCAGTCAACAAGCCTTTACACCTATTGTTAGGCTCCACTAAGAGATGCAGTAGCCAGGTGTCACCTAACGACTTCAGGACACTCCTGTAAAAGCGATGGTCCTGTGTGGATTCTAATGCACATCCCCCATGAGCAGTGTCCTGCACACATCCACCTGCCAGGCTACCGACTTTCCCTCTTCCATGACTGAGCCAGCTCACAGCCACCAGAACCTCACATAGACAATCAGCATGATGAAAAACACAGCTACGGCCGCCAGCTTGGCGTACGTGGAACGCATGTTCAGGTACTTTGCGTCCTGGCGGTACTTCTTGGACAAACTGGACAAGTTGTTGGCCTTGGAATCAAGAGCTGTTAAAGGGAAAGGGGAGAGAAGTTAGTCAGGATTGACTGAATGTTCTCCAAATGTTACATTAAACGTACAAGTTTCTCGGGAGCAGCTGGAAGCGCAGTGGTTTCACATGGCAGCATGGCCTGTGCCTCCCTGCAGTGCTCCAGCGCTTGTCCTGCTGGCATGAGAGCCACCCAAGCTGGTGAGGTGCTGGTCTCTCCCTAAAGAAGCGCCTGCCAGGAGTTTCAGAATACAACTGACCCAACTGAGACACCCAGTGTGTTCACTGCTTTTCTCAGGAGGGTCAAGCCTTTCCCTCCAGGACGCTGTGCCCACCCACCTGACCGAGGAGACATAGAACTGTGTGCCAAGCATCGGCCATTCCCAGTACCTGACAGTGCCTCTCCTCGCTGTAAGACCTCCTCAATGTTGGCCACCATAATCCTCTGCACATCTTGCAGCTCTGTGTTGATGGAGCCCAGGTTCCTCCTTGCCCGGCTATCAATGTAGAGCTTCTTGGTTTTCTGGATGTAGGTGTCTGGAAGGAGACAGCGCTATCAAGGGGAGTCTCACCTAACACAGAGCAGCCTGGCTGCTGGAGGAGTGGGAGCATTGCTAAGACAGCCAGAAGACTACATGCAAATATTCACTGGAGTGAGGCCAAGAGACTAAAAGCAGGTAATCTGAATCTGAAGACATGTACCATTTCCCTACCACTTCTCTGTTCTCCTGCTCAGAACACCCATGTCTCTAGTGCCAAGAAGAATTGGAACTGTCAATTCCATAGGACAAGCTGCAGAGAGTCCTGTGGCTGCTGATCCCTCCCAGCAAGAAGTTTCCCTAGCCACAGGGAGAGGGACCTCACCAAATTCAATGAAGGAATAGGGCCTGGACACTGTCGGAACCTTCTTGCCATGCTGCTCATCAAACTCTGAGTGCAAGTCTTCCAGGTAAGCAAAGGCCAGTTTCTTGGGGAATCCAGCTTCACACAGGACCAGGTAACACACTCCTTTCTCAATGATGTAGCTAAAAGAACAGCAGACTGAGCATTAATCAATCAATTTTGAACCTATCCTATCAAGCACCACCCTGCATACCTTTATTCCTATGAGGCAATGAGAACCGGGTACAAGAACTTCGGGTTTTCTACGACTGGATCAAGTGTAAACCTTTCTGAAAAGCAGTAGCTTATCTTTTCTTTGGCCAAAGTAAATTTCCTTGTAGCCTCAGACCCTACACCCATGCCAACAGTCCTGGGCTTTGATGTCAGTTGAACAACAGCTGGCCTGTGAATATCATTAGCTTAACAAAATACCAGCAACACAAGAGTTACAATTTTGGAGTACAAAAGAGAGAACACCCTGCAGTCAGAAGGAGGGGAGCACAAGAACATCTGCCAGCAGAGTAGAGGGGAAGGTGGCCAACACATCTCTGATTGGCAGCACAGCCAAGAACCTGAGGCCCACAAATGGGAAGTTGAGGCACTGAGATGAGGAGACACACAGGAATTTGGTCTCAGCGTGCTAGGAAGCCACCCAGTGACTGCCAGCTTCGGAGGGCTGGATATCCCCTTCCTCCATCACCACCGTCCTGTTGGAGGGGTGCTGCTATGCACATGCATCACCTCAAGGGCAGCTGGGGAAGAGTTTTGGTGCTAGATGGGTTCTGGTGACCTTACAGGCTTGCCATGGGTAGGTGTGACCGTGCCACCAGTTCTTTGGCTGCAAGGTGAGGAGTCCCAGTGCACACAGTGACACCTGCTGCTGTGTAATGCTGCTTGGGCTTGCCCTGCAGCTGAGGGCACGCGGGTCCTCTTCTCATCCCACCACCAACCTTCAGATTATTTAGGCTTCACTACATCACTCTGCTGCTCCACATTCCCAACTGAATGTTCCTCCTCACTCAGCCAATATAAAAATAAAGGCTACAATACTCCCACCAAAACCAAGGGGGTGGAGACAGCAAACAGCCCTGTAAACACTTTTGAATGCTTATCTATGTTCTTCAGGGCAGAGTGTGAATGCTACTTTTAGGCTACCTTCCTTTGACTTTCTGCATAATGCCATTAAGCATTAGTCTGGTTAGCATAAAGATTAGCAGTGTATTAAAGAAATGATCCAGTCCTCAGGGCACCGTAGTAAAATAAGCAGCTTAAAAATATGTTATTAGACACATCAGGCTTACAAAACAACTTCCTCCCACTCCCCACTGTTTTTCCAGATACCCCAACAGGGCCATGTCCTCTGAATTAGCCATCCTCAACTTGTTCCTGGGCTCAGGAGTACCCATTTCTCCTGCCTCTATATGGCCTGTGAGTGAACCCTGCCAGCCTTCAACCAACAACTGATCTACCCCAACCAGAAGGAAGAAATTCCAGTTGCCATAATCCATTCCACAGCATGTCCCCACGTGCCCATGGCCTTTGTTCCTTTTTATGTTCCTCAGCTTGGACCGCATCAGTGCCCAGACTAATCCTACACTACATCATCAAGCCTCTGTTCTTCCCTTATCCCTGGAGACCTGCTTGACACATTGGGGTTGCTACAGATCATCACCTGGAGCTTGATTTAGCCACTGCCATGATGAGCAAGACTTGAGCAAATCTTTTGAAATAAGGAGAACCAGCATCAGAGGGGAATTCTGACAGCATTGCTGGAGCAGCACTCTCCAGTTGAGAGCACTCTGAGGAACATGTCCCATCAGCACAGCTCTGTTTATCTCTGCCTGGGCCAGCTGGTCCTGCCTGGAGCTCTTCAGCTGTGCTTCCCACTTGCTTCTCCCTGATGTGATATTCAGTATGTTGGATTTAAAGTTGGTGTCTGTCAGCACCACAGAGAGTGAGCTCACCTCACTCTGCCCCAGATTCAGACAATTTTGTCAAGTTCAGACCAGAGTTCCTGCACAGCTGGGCTTCTCAGTTTTACACTTTGTGTGCACTTCCAAGCTTCAGCACAGCACCTGCCTGCATGAGCTCACACGAGGGCCAGACGTGGCCATTTGCCACTGTTAGCTCTGCACACTGAGTGCAGCCATTAGTTTTCTTATAATCACATTGGACATTTTGAGAGAGAAAAGCTTTATCCTGCTAACAGTGGCAAAGGCCAAGGGTTGCTTTTAAATGACAGGTAAGAGTCACTTCAGCCATTCATCAGCCAAAGGTCACCTGCTTACTGACAGCACAGCAGATGCCATCAGTGTTCCTGTACCTGCACAGCCCCCAGTGCTGCAGCTGAAAGGGTGACACAGCTTTTGCAGCTGAAGCCTGGGCATTGCATTTGACAGGAACCACCTAAGTGGTCACAATTTAGACTTCATGTTTCAGCAAGGCTTGGCTCTGCTTTGAATTGATGAAGCTAAAGATGTTCAACACCACCTCAGCAAGTTCAGCAATACCCTTGGCCACACTAACTCCCACCACAAAATGCTCTGTTCTGCTTTGTGCTGCCCTCAGCAGTCAGAGCTCTGATTTGGCAGGAAAAAATCGGTGTGCTGAGCTAACAAGCAGCGTGGTCATCAGCCAGCATTATTTTAGACTAAATCTCAAATTGCCCCGTTACCTCCCCTTCCTGTAGAGGAAGCTTTCTGACCTGAAAGTATTCTTTTCACACAGGTCCTGCTGTAATGTCCCACCTCAAAGGAGGCAGCAGCGAGTGCTCTGCAGCAGCAGCTGCCAGTGGCCAGCAAAACCTATCTAGGGACTAACTCAACCCAGAAGGAGGAACACTGCTGTCCCTGCCTGTCTGCCAGCTAGGTAAGTTGGCTGTTCCTTTGAGACAGCTGTCGAAACGGGCCTGCCCAAGCCCTCCCTCCTCCTCAGAACCGGTGACATCACAGCCAGCACTAAGAGGCTTTGATTTCCTGAGCAAGTGTTGCCACCTTTCCAGACATCGCTCTGCTTGCATCATGGAAGTAACTCAAGAAGGAGTTTACTGGGATCGACACAGGCTCTTTCCCAAGGCTTCATTGCCAGTCAGAGCTACACCCATGCTGTGCCAAGGAAACACTTCAAGGGAGTTTTTAAATTCTATGAAGTTTTAACTTATAGAAAAAACAAGATGAAGAGCAGCACTTAGCAATTAACTCTGGCAACAACATCCAAATCCAACAGGAGATAGGGATGGCCAGGTCAATCAGGGCCATCCTTTGACAACTGTAACTCCCTATCAAAGGTAGCCAGAAGCCCAGAGAAAAGATTTTTAAAAATCTTGTCGCAGTTACCATGTGTAAGACAGCCACAAGAAAAGTATCCCTCAAAACCTCATGGCTTTTGCCAAAGATTGCCCACCCAAAAAACTCCTGTTCCCATCTTTCCATGTCGCCGAATCTCCGAACAAAGGGACAGGGTGGGAGATTTGCTAAAGGCCTCCTGTTATTGGAGCAGAGGCCTAAAGCCAACTTTGCCCTGCATTCAAAGGCCACCTCCCCCTCACCCAGCCATAAACACACGCCCAGTCACCCGGAATCACCTGGGAACTGAGAGGGATCCTGCTGCTGGTGGCATGGCAGAAGTGGTGCCAAGTGTGGGAATCATTCCTGCCACAACTGCACAACTCTGCTTGGAGACCTCACCTGGCATCTGATCTCTGAGACTTGTAACCAGTATTCCTGCCATGGCACAGTTCTGATTCCTGATAGGATCTTGACTAAGTTCTCAGGCATTATTCTGCCAGGTAATGACATGTCACAGAAAGAAGCATTTCCTTTCTCACACACGAGCTTTCCTGCCTTTCAGTGACTGTCAGTTCCCCCTCTGTTCACCTGCCTCTCCACCTCCCCTGCTACTGATTAAGATGTCTGACCTGTACTCTCTGTAAGCTTTCCTTATTCCACAGCCAAGCTCCCTTGCAGGTGTACTACGGGAGAATGCCAAAAGTGCTTTTAAGTCGAGAGATCCCAAAAAGTTTAGGAAATTAATTAAACACACCCAACAAATCCAGTAACAATAAGACTGAATCTACAAGATGAGAGAAAGACGTTTGCCAGGTATTAGACAATAATAATAAAAGTATTCAGAGATGCTCCGTGTGCTTCTCATGCATGAAAAGCTGGGCTCCCACAGGGCACAGAGAGGACAACCCTGTGCCAGAGGAGCTCACAGTGGTACTGCCAGGCTGGCTTTACCACGGACATATCTCTTTAAAGACAAGATTCAGGAGGTCCAGAAAACACAGTGAAGGTACAACACAGAGTGCAAACAAGCAGAAAAACCTGAAAGGGAACAGAAGCCGTATTGTCTTCCGCAAAGGCAGAACTACGAACCTGGATGAAAATCAAGTGCCAGACACCTGTGCCAAGCAGTGACAACTCCGGCACTCTCCCCTCCCCACAGCTACTGTGCTCCAGCGGGGCTGACAGGCCACCTCTTCCAGGCAGCCCCGTTTCTACCAAACCCTCCCGCTGGCTCAGGAGAGCCCTCGCCCGTTCCCGCGACAGAGGAGCCAGTATCCCCCGCATCCCTCCCGGTACTCACTGGAAAGCCATGGCTCCTGCCTCCAGGGTGCACCTCGTCGGGGACTGCTCGTTCAGCTTGCGGAAGAGCTGCTTCGCCTGGCTCTGGTACTGCTGCAGGTCGCGGCCTGACTGAGAGGGCAGGCAGGGAGGAGAACGGGCTGTTGGGGCGGTACCGGAGAAACACCGGGGGGGCTCCGGGACTGCCGGGACCAGCCTAACAGCACCGGGCGGCTCTCCCCCTCCCTCCCGCCACCACCGGGAGGGAAACGCTTGTGCCAGAGCCGCTCTGCTGCGCGAAGGGACTGCGTGGGTCCCGGTGGGTCGCCCCCCGCCCGCTCCTCACCGACACACCGGCCCCTCCCAACCCGCGCCCCACCGGCCCCACCTGCTCGTCCTCTTGCATGGAGGCGGCGAGGGGGAGCCCGTCCGCCACGCGGGCGATCATCGTGAGCAGCACCATGGTCGCGCCCGCCGCCCGCCCTGCCACGGAGC